>CM037157.1:2500-182227 GCA_020921065.1 Vaccinium darrowii
CCTAAACCCTAAACCCTAAACCCTAAACCCTAAACCCTAAACCCTAAACCCTAAACCCTAAACCCTAAACCCTAAACCCTAAACCCTAAACCCTAAACCCTAAACCCTAAACCCTAAACCCTAAACCCTAAACCCTAAACCCTAAACCCTAAACCCTAAACCCTAAACCCTAAACCCTAAACCCTAAACCCTAAACCCTAAACCCTAAACCCTAAACCCTAAACCCTAAACCCTAAACCCTAAACCCTAAACCCTAAACCCTAAACCCTAAACCCTAAACCCTAAACCCTAAACCCTAAACCCTAAACCCTAAACCCTAAACCCTAAACCCTAAACCCTAAACCCTAAACCCTAAACCCTAAACCCTAAACCCTAAACCCTAAACCCTAAACCCTAAACCCTAAACCCTAAACCCTAAACCCTAAACCCTAAACCCTAAACCCTAAACCCTAAACCCTAAACCCTAAACCCTAAACCCTAAACCCTAAACCCTAAACCCTAAACCCTAAACCCTAAACCCTAAACCCTAAACCCTAAACCCTAAACCCTAAACCCTAAACCCTAAACCCTAAACCCTAAACCCTAAACCCTAAACCCTAAACCCTAAACCCTAAACCCTAAACCCTAAACCCTAAACCCTAAACCCTAAACCCTAAACCCTAAACCCTAAACCCTAAACCCTAAACCCTAAACCCTAAACCCTAAACCCTAAACCCTAAACCCTAAACCCTAAACCCTAAACCCTAAACCCTAAACCCTAAACCCTAAACCCTAAACCCTAAACCCTAAACCCTAAACCCTAAACCCTAAACCCTAAACCCTAAACCCTAAACCCTAAACCCTAAACCCTAAACCCTAAACCCTAAACCCTAAACCCTAAACCCTAAACCCTAAACCCTAAACCCTAAACCCTAAACCCTAAACCCTAAACCCTAAACCCTAAACCCTAAACCCTAAACCCTAAACCCTAAACCCTAAACCCTAAACCCTAAACCCTAAACCCTAAACCCTAAACCCTAAACCCTAAACCCTAAACCCTAAACCCTAAACCCTAAACCCTAAACCCTAAACCCTAAACCCTAAACCCTAAACCCTAAACCCTAAACCCTAAACCCTAAACCCTAAACCCTAAACCCTAAACCCTAAACCCTAAACCCTAAACCCTAAACCCTAAACCCTAAACCCTAAACCCTAAACCCTAAACCCTAAACCCTAAACCCTAAACCCTAAACCCTAAACCCTAAACCCTAAACCCTAAACCCTAAACCCTAAACCCTAAACCCTAAACCCTAAACCCTAAACCCTAAACCCTAAACCCTAAACCCTAAACCCTAAACCCTAAACCCTAAACCCTAAACCCTAAACCCTAAACCCTAAACCCTAAACCCTAAACCCTAAACCCTAAACCCTAAACCCTAAACCCTAAACCCTAAACCCTAAACCCTAAACCCTAAACCCTAAACCCTAAACCCTAAACCCTAAACCCTAAACCCTAAACCCTAAACCCTAAACCCTAAACCCTAAACCCTAAACCCTAAACCCTAAACCCTAAACCCTAAACCCTAAACCCTAAACCCTAAACCCTAAACCCTAAACCCTAAACCCTAAACCCTAAACCCTAAACCCTAAACCCTAAACCCTAAACCCTAAACCCTAAACCCTAAACCCTAAACCCTAAACCCTAAACCCTAAACCCTAAACCCTAAACCCTAAACCCTAAACCCTAAACCCTAAACCCTAAACCCTAAACCCTAAACCCTAAACCCTAAACCCTAAACCCTAAACCCTAAACCCTAAACCCTAAACCCTAAACCCTAAACCCTAAACCCTAAACCCTAAACCCTAAACCCTAAACCCTAAACCCTAAACCCTAAACCCTAAACCCTAAACCCTAAACCCTAAACCCTAAACCCTAAACCCTAAACCCTAAACCCTAAACCCTAAACCCTAAACCCTAAACCCTAAACCCTAAACCCTAAACCCTAAACCCTAAACCCTAAACCCTAAACCCTAAACCCTAAACCCTAAACCCTAAACCCTAAACCCTAAACCCTAAACCCTAAACCCTAAACCCTAAACCCTAAACCCTAAACCCTAAACCCTAAACCCTAAACCCTAAACCCTAAACCCTAAACCCTAAACCCTAAACCCTAAACCCTAAACCCTAAACCCTAAACCCTAAACCCTAAACCCTAAACCCTAAACCCTAAACCCTAAACCCTAAACCCTAAACCCTAAACCCTAAACCCTAAACCCTAAACCCTAAACCCTAAACCCTAAACCCTAAACCCTAAACCCTAAACCCTAAACCCTAAACCCTAAACCCTAAACCCTAAACCCTAAACCCTAAACCCTAAACCCTAAACCCTAAACCCTAAACCCTAAACCCTAAACCCTAAACCCTAAACCCTAAACCCTAAACCCTAAACCCTAAACCCTAAACCCTAAACCCTAAACCCTAAACCCTAAACCCTAAACCCTAAACCCTAAACCCTAAACCCTAAACCCTAAACCCTAAACCCTAAACCCTAAACCCTAAACCCTAAACCCTAAACCCTAAACCCTAAACCCTAAACCCTAAACCCTAAACCCTAAACCCTAAACCCTAAACCCTAAACCCTAAACCCTAAACCCTAAACCCTAAACCCTAAACCCTAAACCCTAAACCCTAAACCCTAAACCCTAAACCCTAAACCCTAAACCCTAAACCCTAAACCCTAAACCCTAAACCCTAAACCCTAAACCCTAAACCCTAAACCCTAAACCCTAAACCCTAAACCCTAAACCCTAAACCCTAAACCCTAAACCCTAAACCCTAAACCCTAAACCCTAAACCCTAAACCCTAAACCCTAAACCCTAAACCCTAAACCCTAAACCCTAAACCCTAAACCCTAAACCCTAAACCCTAAACCCTAAACCCTAAACCCTAAACCCTAAACCCTAAACCCTAAACCCTAAACCCTAAACCCTAAACCCTAAACCCTAAACCCTAAACCCTAAACCCTAAACCCTAAACCCTAAACCCTAAACCCTAAACCCTAAACCCTAAACCCTAAACCCTAAACCCTAAACCCTAAACCCTAAACCCTAAACCCTAAACCCTAAACCCTAAACCCTAAACCCTAAACCCTAAACCCTAAACCCTAAACCCTAAACCCTAAACCCTAAACCCTAAACCCTAAACCCTAAACCCTAAACCCTAAACCCTAAACCCTAAACCCTAAACCCTAAACCCTAAACCCTAAACCCTAAACCCTAAACCCTAAACCCTAAACCCTAAACCCTAAACCCTAAACCCTAAACCCTAAACCCTAAACCCTAAACCCTAAACCCTAAACCCTAAACCCTAAACCCTAAACCCTAAACCCTAAACCCTAAACCCTAAACCCTAAACCCTAAACCCTAAACCCTAAACCCTAAACCCTAAACCCTAAACCCTAAACCCTAAACCCTAAACCCTAAACCCTAAACCCTAAACCCTAAACCCTAAACCCTAAACCCTAAACCCTAAACCCTAAACCCTAAACCCTAAACCCTAAACCCTAAACCCTAAACCCTAAACCCTAAACCCTAAACCCTAAACCCTAAACCCTAAACCCTAAACCCTAAACCCTAAACCCTAAACCCTAAACCCTAAACCCTAAACCCTAAACCCTAAACCCTAAACCCTAAACCCTAAACCCTAAACCCTAAACCCTAAACCCTAAACCCTAAACCCTAAACCCTAAACCCTAAACCCTAAACCCTAAACCCTAAACCCTAAACCCTAAACCCTAAACCCTAAACCCTAAACCCTAAACCCTAAACCCTAAACCCTAAACCCTAAACCCTAAACCCTAAACCCTAAACCCTAAACCCTAAACCCTAAACCCTAAACCCTAAACCCTAAACCCTAAACCCTAAACCCTAAACCCTAAACCCTAAACCCTAAACCCTAAACCCTAAACCCTAAACCCTAAACCCTAAACCCTAAACCCTAAACCCTAAACCCTAAACCCTAAACCCTAAACCCTAAACCCTAAACCCTAAACCCTAAACCCTAAACCCTAAACCCTAAACCCTAAACCCTAAACCCTAAACCCTAAACCCTAAACCCTAAACCCTAAACCCTAAACCCTAAACCCTAAACCCTAAACCCTAAACCCTAAACCCTAAACCCTAAACCCTAAACCCTAAACCCTAAACCCTAAACCCTAAACCCTAAACCCTAAACCCTAAACCCTAAACCCTAAACCCTAAACCCTAAACCCTAAACCCTAAACCCTAAACCCTAAACCCTAAACCCTAAACCCTAAACCCTAAACCCTAAACCCTAAACCCTAAACCCTAAACCCTAAACCCTAAACCCTAAACCCTAAACCCTAAACCCTAAACCCTAAACCCTAAACCCTAAACCCTAAACCCTAAACCCTAAACCCTAAACCCTAAACCCTAAACCCTAAACCCTAAACCCTAAACCCTAAACCCTAAACCCTAAACCCTAAACCCTAAACCCTAAACCCTAAACCCTAAACCCTAAACCCTAAACCCTAAACCCTAAACCCTAAACCCTAAACCCTAAACCCTAAACCCTAAACCCTAAACCCTAAACCCTAAACCCTAAACCCTAAACCCTAAACCCTAAACCCTAAACCCTAAACCCTAAACCCTAAACCCTAAACCCTAAACCCTAAACCCTAAACCCTAAACCCTAAACCCTAAACCCTAAACCCTAAACCCTAAACCCTAAACCCTAAACCCTAAACCCTAAACCCTAAACCCTAAACCCTAAACCCTAAACCCTAAACCCTAAACCCTAAACCCTAAACCCTAAACCCTAAACCCTAAACCCTAAACCCTAAACCCTAAACCCTAAACCCTAAACCCTAAACCCTAAACCCTAAACCCTAAACCCTAAACCCTAAACCCTAAACCCTAAACCCTAAACCCTAAACCCTAAACCCTAAACCCTAAACCCTAAACCCTAAACCCTAAACCCTAAACCCTAAACCCTAAACCCTAAACCCTAAACCCTAAACCCTAAACCCTAAACCCTAAACCCTAAACCCTAAACCCTAAACCCTAAACCCTAAACCCTAAACCCTAAACCCTAAACCCTAAACCCTAAACCCTAAACCCTAAACCCTAAACCCTAAACCCTAAACCCTAAACCCTAAACCCTAAACCCTAAACCCTAAACCCTAAACCCTAAACCCTAAACCCTAAACCCTAAACCCTAAACCCTAAACCCTAAACCCTAAACCCTAAACCCTAAACCCTAAACCCTAAACCCTAAACCCTAAACCCTAAACCCTAAACCCTAAACCCTAAACCCTAAACCCTAAACCCTAAACCCTAAACCCTAAACCCTAAACCCTAAACCCTAAACCCTAAACCCTAAACCCTAAACCCTAAACCCTAAACCCTAAACCCTAAACCCTAAACCCTAAACCCTAAACCCTAAACCCTAAACCCTAAACCCTAAACCCTAAACCCTAAACCCTAAACCCTAAACCCTAAACCCTAAACCCTAAACCCTAAACCCTAAACCCTAAACCCTAAACCCTAAACCCTAAACCCTAAACCCTAAACCCTAAACCCTAAACCCTAAACCCTAAACCCTAAACCCTAAACCCTAAACCCTAAACCCTAAACCCTAAACCCTAAACCCTAAACCCTAAACCCTAAACCCTAAACCCTAAACCCTAAACCCTAAACCCTAAACCCTAAACCCTAAACCCTAAACCCTAAACCCTAAACCCTAAACCCTAAACCCTAAACCCTAAACCCTAAACCCTAAACCCTAAACCCTAAACCCTAAACCCTAAACCCTAAACCCTAAACCCTAAACCCTAAACCCTAAACCCTAAACCCTAAACCCTAAACCCTAAACCCTAAACCCTAAACCCTAAACCCTAAACCCTAAACCCTAAACCCTAAACCCTAAACCCTAAACCCTAAACCCTAAACCCTAAACCCTAAACCCTAAACCCTAAACCCTAAACCCTAAACCCTAAACCCTAAACCCTAAACCCTAAACCCTAAACCCTAAACCCTAAACCCTAAACCCTAAACCCTAAACCCTAAACCCTAAACCCTAAACCCTAAACCCTAAACCCTAAACCCTAAACCCTAAACCCTAAACCCTAAACCCTAAACCCTAAACCCTAAACCCTAAACCCTAAACCCTAAACCCTAAACCCTAAACCCTAAACCCTAAACCCTAAACCCTAAACCCTAAACCCTAAACCCTAAACCCTAAACCCTAAACCCTAAACCCTAAACCCTAAACCCTAAACCCTAAACCCTAAACCCTAAACCCTAAACCCTAAACCCTAAACCCTAAACCCTAAACCCTAAACCCTAAACCCTAAACCCTAAACCCTAAACCCTAAACCCTAAACCCTAAACCCTAAACCCTAAACCCTAAACCCTAAACCCTAAACCCTAAACCCTAAACCCTAAACCCTAAACCCTAAACCCTAAACCCTAAACCCTAAACCCTAAACCCTAAACCCTAAACCCTAAACCCTAAACCCTAAACCCTAAACCCTAAACCCTAAACCCTAAACCCTAAACCCTAAACCCTAAACCCTAAACCCTAAACCCTAAACCCTAAACCCTAAACCCTAAACCCTAAACCCTAAACCCTAAACCCTAAACCCTAAACCCTAAACCCTAAACCCTAAACCCTAAACCCTAAACCCTAAACCCTAAACCCTAAACCCTAAACCCTAAACCCTAAACCCTAAACCCTAAACCCTAAACCCTAAACCCTAAACCCTAAACCCTAAACCCTAAACCCTAAACCCTAAACCCTAAACCCTAAACCCTAAACCCTAAACCCTAAACCCTAAACCCTAAACCCTAAACCCTAAACCCTAAACCCTAAACCCTAAACCCTAAACCCTAAACCCTAAACCCTAAACCCTAAACCCTAAACCCTAAACCCTAAACCCTAAACCCTAAACCCTAAACCCTAAACCCTAAACCCTAAACCCTAAACCCTAAACCCTAAACCCTAAACCCTAAACCCTAAACCCTAAACCCTAAACCCTAAACCCTAAACCCTAAACCCTAAACCCTAAACCCTAAACCCTAAACCCTAAACCCTAAACCCTAAACCCTAAACCCTAAACCCTAAACCCTAAACCCTAAACCCTAAACCCTAAACCCTAAACCCTAAACCCTAAACCCTAAACCCTAAACCCTAAACCCTAAACCCTAAACCCTAAACCCTAAACCCTAAACCCTAAACCCTAAACCCTAAACCCTAAACCCTAAACCCTAAACCCTAAACCCTAAACCCTAAACCCTAAACCCTAAACCCTAAACCCTAAACCCTAAACCCTAAACCCTAAACCCTAAACCCTAAACCCTAAACCCTAAACCCTAACCCTAAACCCTAAACCCTAAACCCTAAAACCCTAAACCCTAAACCCTCAACCCTCACCAAGATTGGGCCTATTCTGGGCTAGTCGATAAGTTTGCGAAATTGGCAATTTTCAATTTGAAGTATTTTGGGACTCCTAGGCCTTGACCGGTCCAATTGATTATTGAATTCGGCTGCTACTGGGTCTCCTAGATTGTGCGTACCAATCGCAACGTGATGCTGTTTCACCCCACCAAGTTTTGGCCTATTCTGGGTTCGTCGATAAGTTGTCAAAATTGGCAATTTTTAATTTGGAGTTTTTTGGGCCTCTTAGGCCTTGACCGGTCCAATTGATAATTGAATTCGGCTGCTATTGGGTCTCCTAGGTTGTGAGTACCGATCGCAGCGCGATGCTATTTAAGTCCACCAAGTTTGGGCCTAATTCCGAGCTCGTCGATAAATTGTCGAAGTTCGTAATTTTGAATTTGAATTTATTTGGGACTCCTAGACTTTGACCGGTCCAATTTATAATTTAATTGAGCTGCTATTGGGTCTCTTAGGTTGTGAGTACCGATCGCCGCCCGATTCTGTTTCACCCCACCAAGTTTGGGCCTATTCTGGGCTCGACGTTAAGTTGCCGAAATTAGCAATTTTCAATTTGAAGTTTTTTTGGCCTCCTAGGCCTTGACCGGTCCAATTGATTACTGAATTCAGCTTCTATTGGGTCTCCTAGATTGTGCGTACCGATCGCAACGCGATGCTGTTTCACCCCCCCAAGTTTGGGCCTATTCAGGGCTCATCGATAAGTTGCCGAAATTGGCAATTTTCAATTTGAAGTTTTTTGGGGCTCCTAGGCCTTGACCGGTCCAATTGATTGCTGAATTCGGCTTCTATTGGGTCTCCTAGATTGTGCGTACCGATCGCAACGCGATGCTGTTTCACCCCTCCAAGTTTGGGCCTATTCTGGGCTCGTCAATAAGTTGCCGAAATTGGCAATTTTCAATTTGAAGTTTTTTAGTCCTCCAAGGCCTTGACCGATCCAATTGATTATTGAATTCGGCTGCTATTAGGTCTCCTAGATTGTGCGTACCAATCACAACGCGATGCTTTTTCACCCCACCAAGTTTGGGCCTAATTCCGGGCTCGTCGATAAATTGTCGAAATTGGTAATTTTTAATTTGAAGTTATTTGGGACTCCTAGGCTTTGACCGGTCCAATTTATAATTTAATTGGGCTGCTATTGGGTCTCCTAGGTTGTGAGTACCGATTGCAGCGCGATTATGTTTCACCCCACCAAGTTTGGGCCTATTCTGGGCTCGTCGACAAATTGCCGAAATTGACAATTTTCAATTTGAAGTTTTTCGGGCCTCCTAGGCCTTGACCGGTCCAATTGATTATTGAATTCAGCTGCTATTGAGTGTCCTAGATTGTGCGTACCGATCGCAACGCGATGCTATTTCACCCCACCAAGTTTGGGCCTATTCTGTGCTCGTCTATAAGTTGCCGAAATTGGCAATTTTCAATTTGAAGTTTTTTGGGCCTCTTAGGCCTTGACCGGTCCAATTGATAATTGAATTCGGCTGCTATTGGGTCTCCTAGGTTGTGAGTACCGATCGCAGCGCAATGCTATTTAAGTTCACCAAGTTTGGGCCTAATTCCGAGCTCGTCGATAAATTGTCGAAGTTGGTAATTTTTAATTTGAAGTTATTTGGGACTCCTAGGCTTTGATCGGTCCAATTTATAATTTAATTGTGTTGCTATTGGGCCTCCTAGGTTGTGAGTACCGATCGCAGCGCGATTCTGTTTCACCCCACCAAGTTTGGGCCTATTCTGGGCTCGTCGACAAATTGCCGAAATTGGCAATTTTCAATTTGAAGTTTTTTGGGCCTCCTAGGCCTTTACCGGTCCAATTGATTATTGAATTCAGCTGCTATTGAGTCTCCTAGATTGTGCGTGCCGATCGCAACGCGATGCTATTTCACCCCACCAAGTTTGGGCCTATTCTGGGCTCGTCGATAAGTTGCCGACATTGGCAATTTTCAATTTGAAGTTTTTTGGGCCTCCTAGGCCTTGACCGGTCCAATTGATAATTGAATTCAGCTGCAATTGGGTCTTTAGGTTGTGAGTACCGATCGCAGCACGATGCTATTTCAGTCCACCAAGTTTGGGCCTAATTCCGGGCTCGCCGATAAATTGCCGAAGTTGGTAATTTTCAATTTGAAGTTATTTGGGACTCCTAGGCTTTGACCGGACCAATTTATAATTTAATTGGGCTGCTATTGGGTCTCCTAGGTTGTGAGTACCGATCGCAGCGCGATTCTATTTCACCCCACTAAGTTTAGGCCTATTCTGGGCTCGTCGATAAGTTGCCGAAATTGGCAATTTTCAATTTGAAGTTTTTTGGGCCTCCTAGGCCTCGACTGGTCCAATTGATAATTGAATTCGGCTGCAATTGCGTCTCCTAGGTTGTGAGTACCGGTCGCAGCGCGATGCTATTTCAGTCCACCAAGTTTGGGCCTAATTCCGGGCTCGTCGTTAAATTGCCGAAGTTGGTAATTTTCAATTTGAAGTTATTTGGGACTCCTAGGCTTTGACCGGATCAATTTATAATTTAATTGGGCTGCTATTGGGTCTCCTAGGTTGTGAGTACCGATCGCAGCGCGATTCTATTTCACCCCACTAAGTTTAGGCCTATTCTGGGCTCGTCGATAAGTTGCCGAAATTGTCAATTTTCAATTTGAAGTTTTTTGGGCCTCCTAGGCCTTGACCGGTCCAATTGATTATTGAATTCGGCTGCTATTGGGTCTCCTAGATTATGCGTACCAATCGCAACGCGATGCTGTTTCACCCCACCAAGTTTGGGCATATTCTGGGCTCGTCGATAAGTTCCCGAAATTGGTAATTTTCAATTTGAAGTTTTTTGGGCCTCCTAGGCCTTGACCGGTCCAATTGATTATTGAATTCGGCTACTATTGGGTCTCCTAGATTGTGCGTACCGATCGCAACGCGATGCTGTTTCACCCCCACCAAGTTTGGGCCTATTCTGGGCTCGTCGATAAGTTGCCGAAATTGGCAATTTTCAATTTGAAGTCTTTTGGGCCTCCTAGGCCTCGACCGGTCCAATTGATAATTGAATTCGGCTGCAATTGGGTCTCCTAGGTTGTGAGTACCGGTCGCAGCGCGATGCTATTTCAGTCCACCAAGTTTGGGCCTAATTCCGGGCTCGTCGTTAAATTGCCGAAGTTGGTAATTTTCAATTTTGAGTTATTTGGGACTCCTTGGCTTTGACCGGTCCAATTTATAATTTAATTGGGCTGCAATTGGGTCTCCTAGGTTGTGAGTACCGATCGCAGCGCGATTCTGCTTCACCCCACCAAGTTTGGGCCTATTCTGGGCTCGTCGATAAGTTGCCGAAAAGTTTGGGCCTATTCTGTGCTCGTCTATAAGTTGCCGAAATTGTCAATTTTCAATTTGAAGTTTTTTGGGCCTCCTAGGCCTTTACCGGTCCAATTGATTATTGAATTCAGCTGCTATTGAGTCTCCTAGATTGTGCGTGCCGATCGCAACGTGATGCTATTTCACCCCACCAAGTTTGGGCCTATTCTGGGCTCGTCGATAAGTTGCCGACGTTGGCAATTTTCAATTTGAAGTTTTTTGGGCCTCCTAGGCCTTGACCGGTCCAATTGATAATTGAATTCGGCTGCAATTGGGTCTCTAGGTTGTGAGTACCGATCGCAGCACGATGCTATTTCAGTCCACCAAGTTTGGGCCTAATTCCGGGCTCGTCGATAAATTGCCGAAATTGGTAATTTTTAATTTGAAGTTATTTGGGACTCCTAGGCTTTGACCGGACCAATTTATAATTTAATTGGGCTGCTATTGGGTCTCCTAGGTTGTGAGTACCGATCGCAGCGCGATTCTGCTTCACCCCACCAAGTTTGGGCCTATTCTGGGCTCGTCGATAAGTTGCCGAAAAGTTTGGGCCTATTCTGTGCTCGTCTATAAGTTGCCGAAATTGTCAATTTTCAATTTGAAGTTTTTTGGGCCTCCTAGGCCTTTACCGGTCCAATTGATTATTGAATTCAGCTGCTATTGAGTCTCCTAGATTGTGCGTGCCGATCGCAACGCGATGCTATTTCACCCCACCAAGTTTGGGCCTATTCTGGGCTCGTCGATAAGTTGCCGAAATTGGCAATTTTCAATTTGAAGTTTTTTGGGCCTCCTAGGCCTCGACCGGTCCAATTGATAATTGAATTCGGCTGCAATTGGGTCTCCTAGGTTGTGAGTACCGGTCGCAGCGCGATGCTATTTCAGTCCACCAAGTTTGGGCCTAATTCCGGGCTCGTCGATAAATTGCCGAAGTTGGTAATTTTCAATTTGAAGTTATTTGGGACTCCTAGGCTTTGACCGGACCAATTTATAATTTAATTGGGCTGCTATTGGGTCTCCTAGGTTGTGAGTACCGATCGCAGCGCGATTCTATTTCACCCCACTAAGTTTAGGCCTATTCTGGGCTCGTCGATAAGTTGCCGAAATTGTCAATTTTCAATTTGATGTTTTTTGGGCCTCCTAGGCCTTGACCGGTCTAATTGATTATTGAATTCGGCTGCTATTGGGTCTCCTAGATTATGCGTACCAATCGCAACGCGATGCTGTTTCACCCCACCAAGTTTGGGCATATTCTGGGCTCGTCGATAAGTTCCCGAAATTGGTAATTTTCAATTTGAAGTTTTTTGGGCCTCCTAGGCCTTGACCGGTCCAATTGATTGTTGAATTCGGCTACTATTGGGTCTCCTAGATTGTGCGTACCGATCGCAACGCGATGCTGTTTCACCCCCACCAAGTTTGGGCCTATTCTGGGCTCGTCGATAAGTTGCCGAAATTGGCAATTTTCAATTTGAAGTTTTTTGGGCCTCCTAGGCCTCGACCGGTCCAATTGATAATTGAATTCGGCTGCAATTGGGTCTCCTAGGTTGTGAGTACCGGTCGCAGCGCGATGCTATTTCAGTCCACCAAGTTTGGGCCTAATTCCGGGCTCGTCGTTAAATTGCCGAAGTTGGTAATTTTCAATTTTGAGTTATTTGGGACTCCTTGGCTTTGACCGGTCCAATTTATAATTTAATTGGGCTGCAATTGGGTCTCCTAGGTTGTGAGTACCGATCGCAGCGCGATTCTGCTTCACCCCACCAAGTTTGGGCCTATTCTGGGCTCGTCGATAAGTTGCCGAAAAGTTTGGGCCTATTCTGTGCTCGTCTATAAGTTGCCGAAATTGTCAATTTTCAATTTGAAGTTTTTTGGGCCTCCTAGGCCTTTACCGGTCCAATTGATTACTGAATTCAGCTGCTATTGAGTCTCCTAGATTGTGCGTGCCGATCGCAACGCGATGCTATTTCACCCCACCAAGTTTGGGCCTATTCTGGGCTCGTCGATAAGTTGCCGACGTTGGCAATTTTCAATTTGAAGTTTTTTGGGCCTCCTAGGCCTTGACCGGTCCAATTGATAATTGAATTCGGCTGCAATTGGGTCTCTAGGTTGTGAGTACCGATCGCAGCACGATGCTATTTCAGTCCACCAAGTTTGGGCGTAATTCCGGGCTCGTCGATAAATTGCCGAAGTTGGTAATTTTCAATTTGAAGTTATTTGGGACTCCTAGGCTTTGACCGGACCAATTTATAATTTAATTGGGCTGCTATTGGGTCTCCTAGGTTGTGAGTACCGATCGCAGCGCGATTCTATTTCACCCCACTAAGTTTAGGCCTATTCTGGGCTCGTCGATAAGTTGCCGAAATTGTCAATTTTCAATTTGAAGTTTTTTGGGCCTCCTAGGCCTTGACCGGTCCAATTGATTATTGAATTCGGCTGCTATTGGGTCTCCTAGATTATGCGTACCAATCGCAACGCGATGCTGTTTCACCCCACCAAGTTTGGGCATATTCTGGGCTCGTCGATAAGTTGCCGAAAAGTTTGGGCCTATTCTGTGCTCGTCTATAAGTTGCCGAATTTGGCAATTTTCAATTTGAAGTTTTTTGGGCCTCCTAGGCCTTGACCGGTCCAATTGATTATTGAATTTGGCTGCTATTTGGTCTCCTAGATTGTGCGTACCGATCGCAACGCGATGCTGTTTCACCCCACCAAGTTTGGGCCTATTCTGGGCTCGTCGATAAGTTTCCGAAATTGGTAATTTTCAATTTGAAGTTTTTTGGGCCTCCTAGGCCTTGACCGGTCCAATTGATTTTTGAATTCGGCTGCTATTGGGTCTCCTAGATTGTGCGTACCGATCGCAACGCGATGCTGTTTCACCCCAACAAGTTTGGGCCTATTCTGGGCTCGTCGATAAGTTGCCGAAATTGACAATTTTCAATTTGAAGTTTTTTGGGCCTCCTAGGCCTTGACCGGTCCAATTGATAATTGAATTCGGCTGCAATTGGGTCTCTAGGTTGTGAGTACCGATCGCAGCACGATGCTATTTCAGTCCACCAAGTTTGGGCCTAATTCCGGGCTCGTCGATAAATTGCCGAAGTTGGTAATTTTCAATTTGAAGTTATTTGGGACTCCTAGGCCTTGACCGGTCCAATTTATAATTTAATTGGGCTGCTATTGGGTCTCCTAGGTTGCGAGTACCGATCGCAACGCGATTCTATTTCACCCCACTAAGTTTGGGCCTATTCTGGGCTCGTCGATAAGTTGCCGAAGTTTGCAATTTTCAATTTGAAGTTTTTTGGGCCTCCTAGGCCTTGACCGGTCCAATTGATAATTGAATTCGGCTGCAATTGGGTCTCTAGGTTGTGAGTACCGATCGCAGCACGATGCTATTTCAGTCCACCAAGTTTGGGCCTAATTCCGGGCTCGTCGATAAATTGCCGAAGTTGGTAATTTTCAATTTGAAGTTATTTGGGACTCCTAGGCTTTGACCGGACCAATTTATAATTTAATTGGGCTGCTATTGGGTCTCCTAGGTTGTGAGTACCGATCGCAGCGCGATTCTATTTCACCCCACTAAGTTTAGGCCTATTCTGGGCTCGTCGATAAGTTGCCGAAATTGTCAATTTTCAATTTGAAGTTTTTTGGGCCTCCTAGGCCTTGACCGGTCCAATTGATTATTGAATTCGGCTGCTATTGGGTCTCCTAGATTATGCGTACCAATCGCAACGCGATGCTGTTTCACCCCACCAAGTTTGGGCATATTCTGGGCTCGTCGATAAGTTCCCGAAATTGGTAATTTTCAATTTGAAGTTTTTTGGGCCTCCTAGGCCTTGACCGGTCCAATTGATAATTGAATTCGGCTGCAATTGGGTCTCTAGGTTGTGAGTACCGATCGCAGCACGATGCTATTTCAGTCCACCAAGTTTGGGCCTAATTCCGGGCTCGTCGATAAATTGCCGAAGTTGGTAATTTTCAATTTGAAGTTATTTGGGACTCCTAGGCCTTGATCGGTCCAATTTATAATTTAGTTAGGCTGCTATTGGGTCTCCTAGGTTGCGAGTACCGATCGCAACGCGATTCTATTTCACCCCACTAAGTTTGGGCCTATTCTGGGCTCGTCGATAAGTTGCCGAAATTTGCAATTTTCAATTTGAAGTTTTTTGGGCCTCCTAGGCCTTGACCGGTCCAATTGATAATTGAATTCGGCTGCAATTGGGTCTCTAGGTTGTGAGTACCGATCGCAGCACGATGCTATTTCAGTCCACCAAGTTTGGGCCTAATTCCGGGCTCGTCGATAAATTGCCGAAGTTGGTAATTTTCAATTTGAAGATATTTGGGACTCCTAGGCTTTGACCGGACCAATTTATAATTTAATCGGGCTGCTATTGGGTCTCCTAGGTTGTGAGTACCGATCGCAGCGCGATTCTATTTCACCCCACTAAGTTTAGGCCTATTCTGGGCTCGTCGATAAGTTGCCGAAATTGGCAATTTTCAATTTGAAGTTTTTTGGGCCTCCTAGGCCTTGACCGGTCCAATTGATTATTGAATTCGGCTGCTATTGGGTCTCCTAGATTATGCGTACCAATCGCAACGCGATGCTATTTCACCCCACTAAGTTTGGGCCTATTCTGGGCTCGTCGATAAGTTGCCGAAATTGGCAATTTTCAATTTGAAGTTTTTTGGGCCTCCTAGGCCTTGACCGGTCCAATTGATTATTGAATTCGGCTGCTATTGGGTCTCCTAGATTATGCGTACCAATCGCAACGCGATGCTGTTTCACCCCACCAAGTTTGGGCATATTCTGGGCTCGTCGATAAGTTCCCGAAATTGGTAATTTTCAATTTGAAGTTTTTTGGGCCTCCTAGGCCTTGACCGGTCCAATTGATAATTGAATTCGGCTGCAATTGGGTCTCCTAGGTTGTGAGTACCGATCGCAACGCGATGCTATTTCACCCCACCAATTTTGGGCCTATTCTGGGCTCGTCGATAAGTTGCCGAAATTGGCAATTTTCAATTTGAAGTTTTTTGGGCCTCCTAGGCCTTGACCGGTCCAATTGATTATTGAATTCGGCTGCTATTGGGTCTCCTAGATTGGGCGTACCGATCGCAACGCGATGCTGTTTCACCCCACCAAGTTTTGGCCAATTCTGAGCTCGTCTATAAGTTGCCGAAATTGGCAATTTTCAATTTGAAGTTTTTTGGGCCTCCTAGGCCTTGACCGGTCCAATTGATTATTGAATTCGGCTGCTTTTGGGTCTCCTAGATTGTGCGTATCGATTGCAACGCGATGCTGTTTCACCCCCCCTAAGTTTGGGCCTATTCTGGGCTCGTCGATAAGTTGCCGAAATTGGCAATTTTCAATTTGAAGATTTTTGGGCCTCCTAGGCATTGACCGGTCCAATTTATTATTGAATTTGGCTTCTATTGGATCTCCTAGATTGTGCGTATCGATCGCAATGCGATGCTGTTTCACCCCGCCAAGTTTGGGCCTATTCTGGGCTCATCGATAAGTTGCCGAAATTGAAAATTTTCAATTTGAAGTTTTTTGGGCCTCCGAGGCCTTGACCGGTCCAATTGATTAATGAATTTGACTGTTGTTGGGTCTCCTAGAATGTGCGTATCGATCGCAACGCGATGCTGTTTCACCCCACTAATTTTGAGCCTATTCTGGGCTCGTCGATAAGTTGCCGAAATTGACAATTTTCAATTTGAAGTTTTTTGGGCCTCCTTGGCCTTGACCGGTCTAATTGATTATTCAATTTTGCTGCTATTGGGTCTCCTAGATTGTGCGTACCGATCGCAACGCAATGCTGTTTCACCGGACCAAGTTTCAGCCTATTTTGGGCTCGTCAATAAGTTGCCGAAATTGGCAATTTTCAATTTGAAGTTTTTTAGGCTTCCTTGGCCTTGACGGGTCCAATTGATTATTGAATGTTGCTGCTATTGGGTCTCCTAGATTGTGCGTACCGATCGCAACGCAATGCTGTTTCACCACACCAAATTTGGGCCTATTCTTGGCTCGTCGATATGTTGCTGAAATTGGCAATTTTCAATTTGAAGTTTTTTGGGCCTCCTAGGCCTGGACCGGTCCCATTGATAATTGAATTCGGCTACAATTGGGTCTCCTAGGTTGTGAGTACCGATCGCAGCGCGATGCTATTTTAGTCCACCAAGTTTGGTCCTAATTCTGGGCTCGTCGATAAATTGCTGAAGTTGGTAATTTTCAATTTGAAGTTATTTGGGACTCCTAGGTTTTGACCGGTCCAATTTACAATTTAATTGGGCTGCTATTGGGTCTCCTAGGTTGTGTGTACCTATCGCAGAGCGATTCTGTGTCTCCCCACCAAGTTTGGGCTTATTCTGGGCTCGTCGATATGTTGCCGAAATTGGCAATTTTCAATTGGAAGTTTTTTGGGCCTCCTTGGCCTTGACCGGTCCAATTGATTATTGAATTCGGCTGCTATTGGGTCTCATAGATTGTGCGTACTGATCGCAACGCGATGCTGTTTCACCCCACCAAGTTTGGGCCTATTCTGGGCTCGTCAATAAGTTGCCGAAATTGGCAATTTTAAATTTGAAGTTTTTTGGGCCTCCTAGGCCTTGACCGGTCCAATTTATTATTGAATTCGGCTTCTATTGGGTGTCCTAGATTGTGCCTACCGATCGCAACGCGATGCTGTTTCACCCCACCAAGTTTGGGCCTATTCTGGGCTCGTCGATAAGTTGCCGAAATTGGCAATTTTCAATTTGAAGTTTTTTGGGCCTCCTTGGCCTTGACCGGTCCAATTGATTATTTAATTCGGCTGCTATTGGGTCTCATAGATTGTGCGTACCGATCGCAATGCGATGCTGTTTCACCCCACCAAGTTTGGGCCTATTCTGGGCTCGTCGATAAGTTGCCGAAATTGGCAATTTTTAATTGTTAATTTTTTGGGCCTTCCTTGGCCTTGACCGGTCCAATTGATTATTGAATTCGGCTGCTGTTGGGTCTCCTATATTGTGCGTACCGATCGCAACGCGATGCTGTTTCACCCCACCAAGTTTGAGCCTATTCTGGACTGGTCGATAAGTTGCCGAAATTGGCAATTTTCAATTTGATGTTTGTTGGGCCTCCTTGGCCTTGACCGGTCCAATTGATTATTGAATTTTACTGCTATTGGGTCTCCTAGATTGTGCGTACCGATCGCAACGCAATGCTGTTTCACCGCACCAAGTTTGGGTCTATTCTGGGCTCATCGATAAGTTGCCGAAATTGGCAATTTTCAATTTGTAGTTTTTTGGGGCTCCTTGGCCTTGACCGGTCCAATTGATTATTGAATTTTGCTGCTATTGGGTCTCCTAGATTGTGCGTACCGATCGCAACGCAATGCTGTTTCACCGCACCAAGTTTGGGCCTATTCTGGGCTCGTCGATAAGTTGCCGAAATTGGCAATTTTCAATTTGAAGTTTTTTGGGCCTCCTAGGCCTGGACCGGTCCCATTGATAATTGAATTCGGCTAAAATTGGGTCTCCTAGGTTGTGAATGCCGATCGCAGCGCGATGCTATTTCAGTCCACCAAGTTTGGTCCTAATTCTAGGCTCGTCGATAAATTGCTGAAGTTGGTAATTTTCAATTTGAAGTTATTTGGGACTCCTAGGCTTTGACCGGTCCAATTTATAATTTAATTGGGCTGCTATTGGGTCTCCTAGGTTGTGAGTACCGATCGCAGAGCGATTCTGTGTCACCCCACCAAGTTTGGGCCTATTCTGAGCTCGTCGATAAGTTGCCGAAATTGGCAATTTTCAATTTGAAGTTTTTTGGGCCTCTTTGGCTTTGACCGGTCCAATTAATTATTGAATTCGGCTGCTATTGGGTCTCATAGATTGTGCGTACTGTTGAGTAAATGCACGTAATGAATTGGATTTTTTATTTTTTATTTTTTATTTTTAAAATGCTAACTATAACCAGTAGAAGATTGAAATCAATTCAAATTTTATAAATTTCCTAAAAAAAAAATTACGTCCCCGGCAACGGCGCCAAAAACTTGTTGTGAAATTTTAATATACTCGCAAGCGCACGAATCGTACCGAAGTATAGCAATGCAAGTGCGAGGTCGAACCCACAGGGACTTGTAATTTTTTATAGGAAACTCAATGAATTTAAACCGATTGAACCCTAACCTAGTTCCAAAAAGTTGTGAATGGTTTGTAGACTAAAATTAAAGTAAAAATGACAAAAGAAAACAATTAAAATTTAATGGAAAAGAAAGTGGAGATTACTGGTTGAGAAAAATAACTAAGGTTTCGGAATCCACACCCATTAACTCGTATCGATATATATTCATGATTATTGACTTTACCCAAATTTTCTTCATGATAATCTGAAAGCTAATTCTGTTACCATGGAAAATATCATCGTGAAATTTTGTTAAAAAGTCTAATGTATGTTTCTCTCCGCTCGCAAGTGTAAAACCAAATCATTAATTGTATCCGCTTCTAACAAATCACAATAAATATCCAGTTTTATAGCCAACAATGAAAAACCAGCATTCAATGCCAAAGACAATTCTAAATCATGAGAAAAACATGATTGAACTCATATCCACAATGTATCTCTAACAATTGATTTGGAGTAAAAACAATTTAATCAAAATCAAACCAAATATTTGGGTCAAATCAATTCTCATGAACATATAAATAATAATCGTTAATGGGGCTTCATCCTCAACCCTAGTTTAAATGACTAGCCGCTCATGGAGTTAAAACACATAAACATATAACAATAGAACTCCATTGAATAAAGCTTACGAAAAAAAATAAAATAAAAGACGTATGCCTCACGCTCCTATTCCGCTGCCCAGCCGTGACCTTTCTCGAAGTGCTACTTCTGCCCTTGTTGTTTTGTTTCCTTCCGTGATTGCTTGATGTCCCCAATGAGCTAGCCCTTCTCTTCCTTTTATATCTGCTGCCAAGATATCTTTTGAATTAAGGAGATTCTTTTCCAATTAAAACTTCCCTTCTTCAACCAAGCAATTTCCACGTTGACTTATATAAATCCCAATGCCACTTGTATTGACCAATAAACATTCCCAAGAATTCTATCTTAAGCCAAGATTCACGTCCAAACTTAGATGGGTAATGGGCCATTGGTGATTTGCTTCCCATGGGAATTAAGATTTGCACTGTATAATTTTGATTTCTTTACCAATCGAGTTGAACACTTCCCAAATTGGCTCCTCATTCCTAGCACGTGGTGGCACTCCAACTCTCAATAAAACATTCCGGAAACACGACTTTTTGGGTTATAGAATCCAACGACCGAAACACGTACAATCGTTATATTTTCCTGCAAATTAAATAATTCAATGGCAATTACTAAAAAGATAATAATAATAGTCAATTACGCGCAATTAAGAACTAAAAATATATGATATGGAGCTCCTATATGTCAATATATCATGCTGATCACGTACCGATCGTAACGCGATGCTGTTTCACCCCACCAAGTTTGGGCCTATTCTGGGCTCTTCGATAAGTTGCCGAAATTGGCAATTTTCAATTTGAAGTTTTTTGGGCCTCCTAGGCCTTGACCGGTCCAATTGATTATTGAATTCAGCTGCTGTTGGGTCGTCAAGATTGTGCGTACTGATCGCAACGCGATGCTGTTTCACCCCACCAAGTTTGGGACTATTTTGGGCTCGTCAATAAGTTGCCGAAATTGGTAATTTTCAATTTGAAGTTTTTTGGGTCTCCTAGGCCTTGACCGGTCCAATTGATTATTGAATTCGGCTTCTATTGGGTCTCCTAGATTGTGCGTACCGATCGCAACGCGATGCTGTTTCACCCCACCAAGTTTGGGCCTATTATGCGCTCGTCGATAAGTTGCCGAAATTGGCAATTTTCAATTTGAAGTTTTTTGGGCCTCCTAGGCCTTGATCGGTCCAATTGATAATTGAATTCGGCTGCAATTGGATCTTCTAGGTTGTGAGTACCGATCGCAGCGCGATGCTATTTCAGTCCACCAAGTTTGGGCCTAATTCTGGGCACGTCGATCAATTGCCGAAGTTGGTAATTTTCAATTTGAAGTTATTTGGGACTCCTAGGCTTTGACCGGTCCAATTTATAATTTAATTGGGCTACTATTGGGTCTCCTAGGTTGTGAGTACCGATCGCAGCGCGATTCTGTTTCACCCCACCAAGTTTGGGCCTATTCGGGGTTCGTCGATAAGTTGCCGAAATTGGCAATTTTCAATTTGAAGTTTTTTGCGCCTCCAAGGTCTTGACTGGTCCAATTGATTATTGAATTTTGCTGCTATTGGGTCTCCTAGATTGTGCGTACCGATCGCAACGCGATGCTGTTTCACCGCACCAAGTTTGGGCCTATTCTGGGCACGTCGATAAGTTGCTGAAATTGGCAATTTTCAATTTGAAGTTTTTTTAGCCTCCTAGGCCTGGACCGGTCCAATTGATAATTGAATTCGGCTACAATTGGGTCACCTAGGTTGTGAGTACCGATCGCAGCGCGATGCTATTTCAGTACACCAAGTTTGGGCCTAATTCCGGGCTCGTCAATCAATTGCAGAAGTTGGTGTTTTTCAATTTGAAGTTATTTGGGACTCCTAGGCTTTGACCAGTCCAATTTATAATTTAATTGGGCTGCTATTCGGTCTCCTAGGTTGTGAGTACCAATCGCAGCGCGATTCTGTTTCACCCCACCAAGTTTGGGCCTATTCTGGGCTCGTCGATAAGTTGCCGAAATTGGCAATTTTCAATTTTAAGTTTTTTGGGCCTCCTAGGCCTTGACCGGTCCAATTGATTATTGAATTCGGCTGCTACTGGGTCTCCTAGATGGTGCGTACCGATCACAACGCGATGCTGTTTCACCCCCCCTAAGTTTGGGCCTATTCTGGGCTCCTCGATAAGTTGCCGAAATTGGCAAATTTTCAATTTGAAGTTTTTTGGGCCTCCAAGGCCTTGACCGGTCCAATTGATTATTGAATTCGGCTGCTTTTGGGTCTCCTAGATTGTGCATATCGATCGCAACGCGATGCTGTTTCTTCCCCCATAAGTTTGGGCCTATTCTGGGCTCGTCGATAAGTTGTTGAAATTGGCAATTTTCAATTTGAAGTTTTTTGGGCCTCCTAGGCATTGACCGGTCCAATTTATTATTGAATTTGGCTTCTATTAGGTCTCCTAGATTGTGCGTATCGATCGCAATGCGATGCTATTTCACCCCACCAAGTTTGGGCCTATTCTGGGCTCATCGATAAGTTGCCAAAATTGGAAATTTTCAATTTGAAGTTTTTTGGGCCTCCTAGGCCTTGACCGGTCCAATTGATTATTGAATTCGGCTGCTGTTGGGTCTCCTAGATTGTGCGTATCGATCGCAACGCGAAGCGGTTTCACCCCACGAAATTTGGGCCTATTCTGGGCTCGTCGATAAGTTGCTGAAATTGGCAATTTTCAATTTGAAGTTTTTTGGGCCTCCTAGGACTTGACCGGTCCAATTGATTATTGAATTTTACTGCTATTGGGTCTCCTAGATTGTGCGTACCGATCGCAACGCGATGCTGTTTCACTGTACCAAATTTGGGCATATTCTGGGCTCGTCGATAAGTTGCCGAAATTGGCAATTTTTAATTTGAAGTCTTTTGGGCCTCCTAGGCCTGGACCGGTCCAATTGATAAATGAATTCAGCTACAATTGGGTCTCCTTGGTTGTGAGTACCGATCGTAGCGCGATGCTATTTCATTCCACCAAGTTTGGTCCTAATTCTGGGCTCATCGATCAATTGCCGAAGTTTATAATTTTCAATTTGATGTTATTTGCGACTTCTAGGCTTTGACCGGTCCAATTTATAATTTAATTGGGCTGCTATTGGGTCTCCTAGGTTGTGAGTACCGTTCGAAGCGTGATTCTGTTTCACCCCACCAAGTTTGCGCCTATTCCGGGCTCGTCGATAAGTTGCCGAAATTGGCAATTTTCAATTTGAAGTTTTTTGGGCCTCCTAGGCATTGACCGGTCCAATTTATTATTGAATTTGGCTTCTATTAGGTCTCCTAGATTGTGCGTATCGATCGCAATGCGATGCTGTTTCACCCCACCAAGTTTGGGCCAATTCTGGGCTCGTCGATAAGTTGCCGAAATTGGCAATTTTCAATTTGAAGTTTTTTGGGCCTCCTAGGCCTTGACCGGTCCAATTGATTATTGAATTCGGCTGCTGTTGGGTCTCCAAGATTGTGCGTACCGATCGCAACGCGATGCTGTTTCACCCCACCAAGTTTGGGCCTATTCTGGGCTCGCCGAGAAGTTGCCGAAATTGGCAATTTTCATTTCGAAGTTTTTTGGGCCTCCTAGGCCTTGACCGATCCAATTCATAATTGAATTCCGCTGCAATTGGGTCTCCTAGATTGTGCGTACCGATCGCAACGCGATGCTGTTTCACCCCCACCAAGTTTGGGCCTATTCTGGGCTCGTCGATAAGTTGCCGAAATTGGCAATTTTTAATTTGAAGTTTTTTGGGCCTTCTAGTCCTTGACCGGTCCAATTGATTATTGATCTTTGCTGCTATTGGGTCTCCTAGATTGTGCGTATCGATCGCAACGCGATGCTGTTTCACCCCACCAAGTTTGGGCCTATTCTGGGCTCGTCGATAAGTTGTCGAAATTGGCAATTTTCAATTTGAAATTTTTTGGGCCTCCTAGGCCTTGACCAGTCCAATTGATAATTGAATTCGGCTACAATTGGGTCTCCTAGGTTGTGAGTACCGATCGTAGCGCAATGCTGTTTCAATCCACCAAGCTTGAGCCTAATTCCGGGCTCGTCGATAAATTGCCGAAATTGGTAATTTTCAATTTGAAGTTATTTGGGCTTCCTAGGCTTTGACCGGTCCAGTTGACCATAGAATTGGGCCGCTTCCAGGCCTCCTAGGTTTTGAGTATTGATCGCAACGTGATTCTGCTTCGGCCTACCCTGTTTACTCCTAATTTCGGCCTCGTCGATAAATTGCCGAAATTGGTAATTTTCAATTTGAAGTTATTTGGGACTCCTAGGCTTTGACCGGTCCAATTGATAATTTAATTGGCCCGCTGTTGGGTCTCCTAGGTTGTGAGTACCGATCCCAGCGCGATTCTGTTTCTACCAACCAAGTTTGGGCCTATTCTGGGCTCGTCGATAAGTTGCTGAAATTTGCAATTCTCAATTTGATGTTTGTTGGGCCACCATGGCTTTGACCAGTCCAATTGATAATTGAACACGACATCTATTGGGTCTCCTAGGTTGTGAGTACAAATCGCAGCGCGATGCTGTTTCACCCCACCAAGTTTGGGCCTATTCTGGGCTCGTCGATAAGTTGCCGAAATTGGCAATTTTCAATTTGAAATTTTTTGGGCCTTCTAGGATTTGACCGGTCCAATTGATAATTGAATTCGGCTGCTATTGGGTCTCCTGGGTTGTGAGTACCGATCGCAGCGCGATTCTTTTTCAGCCCACCAAGGTTGCCGAATTTAGCAATTTTCAATTTGAAGTTTTTTGGGCCTCCTAGGATTTGGCCGGTCCAATTGATTATTGAATTCGGCTACTATTGGGTCACCTAGATTGTGCGTACCGATCGCAGCGCGATGCTGTTTCACCCCACCAAGTTTGGGCCTATTCTGGGGTCGTCGATAAGTTGCCGAAATTGGCAATTTTCAATTTGAAGTTTTTTGGGCCTCCTAGGCTTTGACCGGTCCAATTGATAACTCAATTCGGCTGCTATTGGGTCTCCTAGGTTGTGAGTACCGATCGCTGCGCAGTGTTGTTTTAGTCCACCAAGTTTGGGCCTAATTCCGGGCACGTCGATAAATTGCCGTAATTGGTAATTTACAATTCGAAGTTATTTGGGCTTCCTTGGCTTTGACCGGTCCAATTGACCTTAGAATTGGGCGCTTCCTGGCCTCCTTGGTTTTGAATACTAAAGTTTTATGGGCCTCCTAGGCTTTGACCGGTCCAATTGATAATTGAATTCGGCTGCTATTGGGTCTCCTAGGCTGTGAGTACCGATCACAGCGCGATGCTATTTCAGTCCACCAAGTTTGGGCCTAATTCCGGGCTCGTCGATAAACTGCCGAAATTGTTAATTTTCAATTTGACGTTGTTTGGGACTCCTAGGCTTTGACTAGTCCAATTGATAATTGAATTGGGCTGCTATTGGGTCTCCTGGGTTGTGAGTACCGATCGCAGCGCGATTCTGTTTCACCCCGCCAAGTTTGGACCTATACCGGGCTCATTGATAAGTCGCCGAAATTAGAAATTTTCGATTTGAAGTTTTTTGGGCCTCCTAGGCTTTGACTGGTCCAATTGATAATTGAATTGGGCTGTTATTAAGTCTCCTAGGTTGTGAGTACCGATCGCAGCGCGATTCTGTTTCACCCCACCAAGTTTGGGCCTATTCTGGGCTCGTCGATAAGTTGCCGAAATTGGCAATTTTCAATTTGAAGTTATTTGGGCCTCCTAGTCCTTGACCGGTCCAATTGATTATTGAATTTTGCTGCTATTGGGTCTCCTAGATTGTGCGTACCGATCGCAACGCGATGCTGTTTCACCCCACCAAGTTTGGGCCTATTCTGGGCTAGTCGATAAGTTGCCGAAATTGGCAATTTTCAATTTGAAGTTTTTTGGGCCTCCTAGGCCTTGACCGGTCCAATTGATTATTGAATTTTGCTGCTATTAGGTCTCCTAGATTGTGCGTACCGATCCCAACGCGATGCTGTTTCACCGCACCAAGTTTGGGCCTATTCTGGGCTCGTCGATAAGTTGCCGAAATTGACAATTTTCAATTTGAAGTTTTTTGGGCCTCCTAGGCCTTGACCGGTCCAATTCATAATTGAATTCGGCTGCAATTGGGTCTCCTAGATTGTGCGTACCGATCGCATCGCAATGCTGTTTCACCCCACCAAGTTCGAGCCTATTCTGTGCTTGTCGATAAGTTGCCAAAATTGGCAATTTTCAATTTGAAGTTTTTTCGGCCTCCTAGGCCTTGACCGGTCCAATTGATAATTGAATTCGGTTGCAATTGGGTCTCTTAGATTGTGAGTACCGATCGCAGCGCGATGCTATTTCAGTCCACCAAGTTTGGGCCTAATTCCGGGCTCGTCGATAAATTGCCGAAGTTGGTAATTTTCAATTTGAAGTTATTTGGGACACCTAGGCATTGACCGGTCCAATTTATAATTTAATTGGGCTGCTATCGGGTCTCATGGGTTGTGAGTACCGATTGCAGCGCGATTCTATTTCACCCCACCAAGTTTGGGCCTTTTCTGGGCTCGTCGATAAGTTGCCGAAATTGGCAATTTTCAATTTGAAGTTTTTTGGGCCTCCTAGGCCTTGACCGGTCCAATCGATTATTGACTTTTGCTGCTATTGGGTCTCCAATATTGTGCATACCGATCGCAACGCGATGCTGTTTCACCCCTCCAAGTTTGGGCCTATTCTGGGCTCGTCGATAAGTTGCCGAAATTGGCAATTTTCAATTCGAAGTTTTTTGGGCCTCCTAGGCCTTGACCGGTCCAATTGATAATTGAATTCGGCTGCAATTGGGTCTCCTAGATTGTGAGTACCAATCGCAGCGCGATGCTATTTCAGTCCACCAAGTTTGGGCCTAATTCCGGGCTCGTCGATAAATTGCCGAAGTTGATAATTTTCAATTTGAAGTTATTTGGGACACCTACGCTTTGACCGGTCCAATTTATAATTTAATTGGGCTGCTATTGGGTCTCCTAGGTTGTGAGTACCGATCGCAGCGCGATTCTGTTTCGCCCCACCAAGTTTGGGCCTATTCTGGGCTAGTCGATAAGTTGCCGAAATTGGCAATTTTCAATTTAAAATTATTTGGGCTTTCTTGGCCTTGATCGGTCCAATTGATTATTGAATTCAGCTGCTTTTGGGTCTCCTAGATTGTGCGTACCGATCGCAACGCAATGCTGTTTCACCCCACCAAGTTTGGGCCTATTCTGGGCTCGTCGATAAGTTGCCGAAATTGGCAATTTTCAATTTCAAGTTTTTTCGGCATCCTAGGCCTTGACCGGTCCAATTGGTTATTGAATTTTGCTGCTATTGGGTCTTCTAGATTGTGCGTCCCGATCGCAACGCGATGCTGTTTCACCCCACCAAGTTTGGGCCTATTCTGGGCTCGTCGAGAAGTTGCCGAAATTGGCAATTTTCAATTTGAAGTTTTTTGGGTCTCCTAGGCCTTGACCGGTCCAATTGATAATTGAATTGGGCTACAATTGGGTCTCCTAGGTTGTGAGTACCGATCGTAGCGCAATGCTGTTTCAGTCCACCAATCTTGAGCCTAATTCCGGGCTCGTCGATAAATTGCCGAAATTGGTAATTTTCAATTTGAAGTTATTTGGGCTTCCTATGCTTTGACCGGTCCAGTTGACCATAGAAGTGGGCCGCTTCCAGGCCTCCTAGGTTTTGAGTATTGATCGCAACGTGATTCCGCTTCGGCCCACCCTGTTTACCCCCAATTTCGGCCTCCTCGATAAACTGCCGAAATTGGTAATTTTCAATTTGAAGTTATTTGGGACTCCTAGGCTTTGACCGGTCCAATTGATAATTTAATTGGCCCGCTATTGGGTCTCCTAGGTTGTGAGTACCGATCGCAGCGCGATTCTGTTTCAACCCAACAAGTTTGGAACTATTCAGGGCTCGTTGATAAGTTGCCGAAATTAGCAATTTTCAATTTGAATTTTTTTGGGCCTCCTAGGCTTTGACCGGCCCAATTGATTAGTGAATTGGGCTGCTATTGGGTCTCCTAGGTTATGAATACCGATCGCAGCGCGATTCTGTTTCACCCAACCAAGTATGGGCCTATTCTGGGCTCGTAGATAAGTAGCTTAAATTGGCAATTTTCAATTTGATGTTTGTGGGGCCACCATGTCTTTGACCAGTCCAATTGATAATTGAACTCGACTGCTGTTGGGTCTCATAGGTTGTGAGCACAGATCGTAGCGCGATGCTGTTTCACCCCACCAAGTTTGGGCCTATTCTGGGCTCGTCGATAAGTTGCCGAAATTGGCAATTTTCAATTTGAAGTTTTTTGGGCCTCCTAGGCTTTGACCGGTCCAATTGATAATTGAATTCGGCTGCTATTGGGTCTCCTAGGTTGTGAGTACCGATCGCAGCGCGATTCTTTTTCAGCCCACCAAGGTTGCCGAATTTAGCAATTTTCAATTTGAAGTTTTTTGGGCCTCCTAGGCTTTGACCGGTCCAATTGATTATTGAATTCGGCTACTATTGGGTCACCTAGATTGTGCGTACCGATTGCAGCGCAATGCTGTTTCACCCCACCAAGTTTGGGCCTATTCTGGGCTCGTCGATAAGTTGCCGAAATTGGCAATTTTCAATTTGAAGTTTTTTGGGCCTCCTAGCCTTTGACCGGTCCAATTGATAATTCAATTCGTCTGCTATTAGGTCTCCTAGGTTGTGAGGACCGATCGCAGCGCAATGTTGTTTCAGTCCACCAAGTTTGGGCCTAATTCCGGGCACGTCGATAAATTGCCGAAATTGGTAATTTTCAGTTTGAAGTTATTTGGGCTTCCTAGGCTTTGACCGGTCCAATTGACCATAGAATTGGGCCGCTTCCTGGCCTCCTTGGTTTTGAATATTGATCGCAACGTGATTCCGTTTCTACCCACCCTGTTTACTCCTAATTTCGGGCTCGTCGACAAATTGCCGAAATTGGTAATTTTCAATTTGAAGTTATTTGGGCCTCCTAGGCTTTGACCGGTCCAATTGATAATTTAATTGGGCTGCTATTGGGTCTTCTAGGTTGTGAGTACCGATCGCAGCGCGATTCTGTTTCAGCCCACCATGGTTGCCGAAATTAGCAATTTTCAATTTGAAGCTTTTTGGGCCTCCTAGGCTTTGACCGGTCCAATTGATAATTGAATTGGGCTGCTATTGGGTCTCCTATGTTGTGAGTACCGATCGCAGCACGATGCGGTTTCACCCAACCAAGTTTGGGCCTATTCTGGTCTCGTCGATAAGTTGCCGAAATTGACAATTTTCAATTTGATTTTTTTGGGCCTCCAAGGCATTGACCTGTCCAATTGATAATTGAACTCGGCTGCTATTGGGTCTCCTAGGTTGTGAGTACAGATCGCAGCGCGATGCTGTTTCCCCCCACCAAGTTTGGGCCTATTCTGGGCCCGTCGATAAGTTGCCAAAATTGGCAATTTTCAATTTGAAGTTTTTTGGGCCTCCTAGGCTTTGACCGGTCCAATTGATAATTCAATTCGTCTACTATTGGGTCTCCTAGGCTGTGAGTACCGATCACAGTGCGATGCTATTTCAGTCCACCAAGTTTGGGCCTAATTCCGGCCTCGTCGATAAATTGTCGAAATTGGTAATTTTCAATTTGAAGTTATTTGGGACTCCTAGGCTTTGACCGGTCCAATTGATAATTGAATTCGGCTGTTATTGGGTCTCCTAGGTTGTGAGTACCGATCGCAGCACGATGCTGTTTCACCGCACCAAGTTTGCGCCTATTCTGGGCTCGTTGATTAGTTGCCGAAATTGCCAATTTTCAATTTGAAGTTTTTTAGGCCTCCTAGGCTTTGACCGATCCAATTGATAATTCAATTCGGCCGCGATTGGGTCTCCTAGGTTGTGAGTACCGATCGCAGCGCGATGCTGTTTCCCCCGACCAAGTTTGGGCCTATTCTGGGCTCGTCGATAAGTTGCCGAAATTGGCAATTTTCAATTTGAAGTTTTTTGGGCCTCCTAGGCTATGACCGGCCAATTGATAATTTAATTCGGCTGCTATTGGGTCTCCTAGGTTGTGAGTACCGATCACAGCGCGATGCTATTTCAGTCCACCAAGTTTGGGCCTAATTCCGGGCTCGTCGATAAATTGTCGAAATTGTTAATTTTAAATTTGACGTTGTTTGGGACTCCTAGGCTTTGACTGGTCCAATTGATAATTGAACTGGGCTGCTATTCGGTCTCCTAGGTTGTGAGTACCGATCGCAGCGCGATTCTGTTTCACCCCACCAAGTTTGGACCTATACCGGGCTCGTTGATAAGTCGCTGAAATTAGAAATTTTCGATTTGAAGTTTTTTGGGCCTCCTAGGCTTTGACTGGTCCAATTGATAATTGAATTGGGCTGCTATTAAGTCTCCTAGGTTATGAGTACCGATCGCAGAGCGATGTTTTTCACCCCACCAAGTTTGGGCCTATTCTGGGCTCGTCGATAAGTTGCCGAAATTGGCAATTTTCAATTTGAAGTTTTTTGGGCGCCTAGGCCTTGACCGGTCCAATTGATTATTGCATTCCGCTACTATTGGGTCTCCTAGATTGTGCGTACCGATCGCAGCGTGATGCTATTTCACCCCACCAAGTTTGGGCCTATTCTGGGCTCGTCGATAAGTTGTCGAAATTGGCAATTTTCAATTTGAAATTTTTTGGGCCTCCTAAGCTTTGACCGGTCCAATTGATAATTCAATTCGACTGCTATTGGGTCTCCTAGGTTGTGAGTACCGATCGCAGCGCAATGTTGTTTCAATCCACCAAGTTTGGGCCTAATTCCGGGCACGTCGATAAATTGCCGAAATTGGTAATTTTCAATTTGAAGTTATTTGGGCTTCCTTGGCTTTGACCGGTCCAATTGACCATAGAATTGGGCCGCTTCCAGGCCTCCTAGGTTTTGAGTATTGATCGCAACGTGATTCCGCTTCTCCCCACCCTGTTTACTCCTAATTTCGGGCTCGTCGACAAATTGCCGAAATTGGTAATTTTCAATTTGAAGTTATTTGGGACTCATAGGCTTTGACCGGTCCAATTGATAATTTAATTGGGCTGCTATTGGGTCTCCTAGGTTATGAGTACCGATCGCAGAACGATTCCATTTCAGCCCACCAAGTTTGGAACTATTCCGGGCTCGTTGATAAGTTGCCGAAATTAGCAATTTTCAATTTAAATTTTTTGGGCCTCCTAGGCTTTGACCGGTCCAATTGATAATATAATTCGGCTACTATTGGGTCTCCTAGGTTGTGAGTACCGATCGCAGCGCGATGCTATTTCATTCCACCAATTTTGGGCCTAATTCCGGGCTCGTCGATAAATTGTCGAAATTGGTAATTTTCAATTTGAAGTTATTTGGGACTCCTAGGCTTTGACCAGTCCAATTGATAATTTAATTGGGCTGCTATTTGGCCTCCTAGGTTGTGAGTACCGATCGCAGCGCGAATTTGTTTCACCCCATCAAGTTTGGAACTATTCCAGGGTCGTTGATAAGTTGCCGAAATTAGCAATTTTCAATTTGAAGTTTTTTGGGCCTCCTAGGCTTTGATCGGTCCAATTGATAATTGAATTCGGCTGCTATTGGGTCTCCTAGGTTGTGAGTACCAATCGCAGCGCGAAGCTGTTTCACCCCTCCGAGTTTTGGCCTATTATGGGCTCGTCAATAAGTTGCCGAAATTGGCAATTTTCAATTTGAAGTTTTTTGGGCCTCCTAGGTTTTGACCGGTCCAATTGATAATTGAATTCGGCTGCTGTTGGGTCTCCTAGGTTGTGAGTACCGATCGCAACGCAATACTGTTTCAGCCCACCAAGTTTGGGCCTAATTCCGGGCTCGTCAATAAATTCCCGTAATTGGTAATTTTCAATTTGAAGTTATTTGGGACTCCTAGGCTTTGACTATTCCGGGCTCGTTGATAAGTTGCCGAAATTAGCAATTTTCAATTTGAAGTTTTTTGGGCCTCCTAGGCTTTGATCGGTCCATATGATAATTTAATTGGGCTGCTATTGAGTCTCCTAGGTTGTGAGTACCGATCGCAGCGCGATGCGGTTTCACCCCACCAAGTTTGTGCCTATTCTGGGCTCGTCGATAAGTTACCGAAATTGGCAATTTTTAATTTGAAGTTTTTTGGGCCTCCTTGGCTTTAACCTGTCCAAATTATCATATAATTGGTCCGCCACCGGGCTATCTAGGTTGTGCATATTGATTGCTGCACGATTCTGCTTCATTCCACCAAGTTTGGGCCTAATTTCGGGCTCGTCGATATGTTGCCGAAATTGGCTATTTTCAATTTGAAGTTTTTTGGGCCTCCTAGGCTATGACCGATCCAATTGATAATTTAATTCGGCTGCTATTGGGTCTCCTAGGTTGTGAGTACCGATCGCAGGGCGATGCTATTTCAGTCCACCAAGTTTGGGCCTAATTCCAGGCTCGTCGATAAATTGCCTAAATTGGTAATTTTCAATTTGAAGTTATTTGGGCTTCCTTGGCTTTGACCGGTCCAATTGACCATAGAATTGGGCCGCTTCCAGGCCTCCTAGGTTTTGAGTATTGATCGCAACGTGATTCCGCTTCTCCCCACCCTGTTTACTCCTAATTTCGGGCTCGTCGACAAATTGCCGAAATTGGTAATTTTCAATTTGAAGTTATTTGGGACTCATAGGCTTTGACCGGTCCAATTGATAATTTAATTGGGCTGCTATTGGGTCTCCTAGGTTATGAGTACCGATCGCAGAACGATTCCATTTCAGCCCACCAAGTTTGGAACTATTCCGGGCTCGTTGATAAGTTGCCGAAATTAGCAATTTTCAATTTAAATTTTTTGGGCCTCCTAGGCTTTGACCGGTCCAATTGATAATATAATTCGGCTACTATTGGGTCTCCTAGGTTGTGAGTACCGATCGCAGCGCGATGCTATTTCATTCCACCAATTTTGGGCCTAATTCCGGGCTCGTCGATAAATTGTCGAAATTAGTAATTTTCAATTTGAAGTTATTTGGGACTCCTAGGCTTTGACCAGTCCAATTGATAATTTAATTGGGCTGCTATTTGGCCTCCTAGGTTGTGAGTACCGATCGCAGCGTGAATTTGTTTCACCCCATCAAGTTTGGAACTATTCCAGGGTCGTTGATAAGTTGCCGAAATTAGCAATTTTCAATTTGAAGTTTTTTGGGCCTCCTAGGCTTTGATCGGTCCAATTGATAATTGAATTCGGCTGCTATTGGGTCTCCTAGGTTGTGAGTACCAATCGCAGCGCGAAGCTGTTTCACCCCTCCAAGTTTTGGCCTATTATGGGCTCGTCAATAAGTTGCCGAAATTGGCAATTTTCAATTTGAAGTTTTTTGGGCCTCCTAGGTTTTGACCGGTCCAATTGATAATTGAATTCGGCTGCTGTTGGGTCTCCTAGGTTGTGAGTACCGATCGCAGCGCAATACTGTTTCAGCCCACCAAGTTTGGGCCTAATTCCGGGCTCGTCAATAAATTCCCGTAATTGGTAATTTTCAATTTGAAGTTATTTGGGACTCCTAGGCTTTGACTATTCCGGGTTCGTTGATAAGTTGCCGAAATTAGCAATTTTCAATTTGAAGTTTTTTGGGCCTCCTAGGCTTTGATCGGTCCATATGATAATTTAATTGGGCTGCTATTGAGTCTCCTAGGTTGTGAGTACCGATCGCAGCGCGATGCGGTTTCACCCCACCAAGTTTGTGCCTATTCTGGGCTCGTCGATAAGTTACCGAAATTGGCAATTTTTAATTTGAAGTTTTTTGGGCCTCCTTGGCTTTAACCTGTCCAAATTATCATATAATTGGTCCGCCACCGGGCTACCTAGGTTGTGCATATTGATTGCTGCGCGATTCTGCTTCATTCCACCAAGTTTGGGCCTAATTTCGGGCTCGTCGATATGTTGCCGAAATTGGCTATTTTCAATTTGAAGTTTTTTGGGCCTCCTAGGCTATGACCGATCCAATTGATAATTTAATTCGGCTGCTATTGGGTCTCCTAGGTTGTGAGTACCGATCGCAGGGCGATGCTATTTCAGTCCACCAAGTTTGGGCCTAATTCCAGGCTCGTCGATAAATTGCCTAAATTGGTAATTTTCAATTTGAAGTTATTTTGGCCTCCTAGGCTTTGACCGGTCCAATTGACCCTAGAATTGGGCGGCTACTGGGCCTCCTTGGTTTTGAGTATTGATTGCAGCGCAATTCTAGTTCTGCCCACCAAATTTGGGAGTATTCCGGTCTAGTCAATAAGTTGCCGAAATTGGTAATTTTCAATTTGAAGTTTTTTGGGACTCCTAGGCTTTGACCGGTCCAATTGATAATTGAATTCGGCTGCTATTGGGTCTCCTAGGTTGTCAGTACCGATCGCAGCGCGATGCTATTTCAGCCCACCAAGTTTGGGCCTATTCTTGGCTCGTCGATAAGTTGCCGAAATTGGCAATTTTCAATTTGAAGTTTTTTGGGCCTCCTAGGCTTTATCCTGTCCAAATTATCACAGAATTGGGCCGCCACGAGGCTACCTAGGTTGTGCATATCGATTGTTGCGCGATTCTGCTTCAGCCCACCAAGTTTAGGCCTAATTCCGAGCTCGTCGATAAATTGCCGAAATTGGTAATTTTCAATTCGAAGTTATTTGGGCCTCCAAGGCTTTGACTGGTCCAATTGATGAAAGAATTGAGCCGCTATCGGGTCTCCTAGGTTGTGAGTTCGATCGCAGCGCGATTCCGCATCAGCCCACCCAGCTTGGGCCTATTTTGGGCTCGACCATAAGTTGCCGAAATTGGCAATTATCAATTTGAAGTTTTTTGGGCCTTCAAGGCTTTAATCTGTCCAAATTATAATAGAATTGGGCTACCACCGGGCTACCTAGGTTATGCGTATTGATTGCTTCGCGATTCTGCTTCAGTCCACAAAGTTTGGGCCTAATTCCGGGCTCGTCGATAAGTTGCCGAAATTGGTAATTTTCAATTTGAAGTTATTTGGGCCTCCTAGGTTTTGAACAGTCCAATTGATAGTTGAATTGGGCTTCTATAGCTTCTCCTAGGTTGTGAGTACCGATCGCAGCTCAATTCTGTTTCAGCCCACCAAGTTTGGGTCCATTCCGGGCTCGTCGATAAGTTGCCGAAATTGGCAATTTTCAATTTTAAGTTGTTTGGGCCTCTAAGGCTTTAACCTGTCCAAATTATCATAGAATTGGGCCACCACCGGGCAACCTAGGTTGTGCGTATTGATCGCAGCGCGATTCTGGTTCTTACCACCAAATTTGGACCAATTCCGGGCTCGTCGATAAGTTGCCGAAATTGATAATTTTCAATTTGAAGTTATTTGGGCCTCATAGGCTTTAACCGGTTCAATGGATAATTAAAATGGGCTACTATTGGGTCTCCTAGGTTGTGAGTACCGATCGCAGCGCGATTCTGTTTCAGCACACTAAGTTTTGGCCAATTCCGGGCTCGTCGATAAGTTACCGAAATTGGCATCTTTCAATTTGAAGTTGTTTGGGCCTCCAAGGCTTTAACCTTTCCAAATTATCATAGAATTGGTCAGCCACTGGGCTACCTAGGTTGTGCGTATTGATTGTTGCGCGATTCAGCTTCAGTCCACCAAGTTTGGGCATAATTCCGGGCTCGTCGATAAATTGCCGAAATTGGTAATTTTCAATTTGAAATTATTCGGGCCTCCTAGGCTTTGACCGGTCCAATTGATAATTGAATTGGGCAGTTATTGGGTCTCCTAGGTTGTGAGTACCAATCGCAGCGCGATGCTATTTTTGCCCACCAAGTTTGGGCCGATATTTGGCTCGTCGATAAGTTGCCAAAATTAGCAATTTTCAATTTGAAGTTTTTTGTGCCTCCTAGGCTTTATCCTGTCCAAATTATCACAGAATTGGGCCGCCACCGGGCTACCTAGGTTGTGCATACTGATTGCTGCGCGATTCTGCTTTGGTCCACCAAGTTTAGGCCTAATTCCGGGCTCGTCGATAAATTGCCGAAATTGGTAATTTTCAATTTGAAGTTTTTTGGGACTCCAAGGCTTTGGCTGGTCCAATTGACCATAGAATTGGGCCGCTTCCGGGCCTCCAAGGTTATGAGTATTGATCACAACGCGATTCCGCTTCAGCCCACCCTGTTTACTCCGAATTTCGGGCTCGTCGATAAATTTCCGAAATTTGTAATTTTCAATTTGAAGTTATTTGGGCCTCCTAGGCTTTGACCGTTCCAATTGATAATTGAACTGGGCTGCTATTGGGTCTCCTAGGTTTTGAGTACCGATCGCAGCGCGATTCTGTTTCAGCCCACCAAGTTTGGGCTTATTCCGGGCTCGTTGATAAGTGGCCGAAATTGGTAATTTTAAATTTGAAGTTATTTGGGTCTCCTAGGCTTTGATTGGTCCAATTGACCATAGAATTGGGCCGCTACTGGCCCTCCTAGGTTTTGAGTATTGATTGCAACACAATTCTGGTTCAGCTCACCAAATTTGGGTCTATTCCGGCCTCATCGATAAGTTGCCAAAATTGGTAATTTTCAGTTTCACGCTATTTGGGCCTCCAAGGCTTTAACCAGTCCAAATTATCATAGAATTGGGCCGCCATCGGGCTACCTAGGTTGTGTGTATTGATTGTTGCGCGATTCTGCTTCAGTCCACCAAGTTTGAGCCTAATTCCGAGCTCGTCGATAAATTGCCGAAATTGGTAATTTTAAATTTGAAATTATTTGGGCCTCGTAGGATTTGACAGGTCCAATTGATAATTGAATTGGGCAGCTATTGGGTCTCCTAGGTTGTCAGTACCGATCGCAGCGCGATGCTATTTCAGCCCACCAAGTTTGGGCCTAATTCCGGGCTCGATCATAAATTTCCGAAATTGACAATTTTCAATTGGAAGTTGTTTGGGCCTCCTAAGCTTTGACCGGTCCAAATTATTATTGAATTCGGTCGCTACTCGGCCTCCTAGGTTGGGAGTATTGGTCGTAGCACGATTCTGCTTCAGCCAACCAAGTTTTGGCCTAATTTCGAGCTCATCAATAAATTGCCGAAATTGGCAATTTTCAATTTGAAGTTGTTTGGGCCTCCTAGGCTTTGACCGGTCCAAATAATTATAGAATTCGGCCGCTACTGGTCCTCCTACGTTGCGAGTATTGATCGCAGCGCGATTCTGCTTCCACCAGCCAAGTTTTGGCCTAATTCCGAACTCGTCGATAAATTGCCGAAATTGGTAATTTTCAATTTGAAATTGTTTGGGCCTCCTGGGCTTTGACCGGTCCAAATAATTATAGAATTCAGCCGTTACTGGGCCTCCTAGGTTGGGAGTATTGATCGCAGTGCGATTATGCTTTAGCCAACCAAGTTTTGGCCTAATTTCGGGCTCGTCCATAAATTGCCGAAATTGGCAATTTTCAATTTGAAGTTGTTTGGGCCTCCTAAGCTTTGACTGGTCCAAATAATTATAGAATTCGGCCGCTATTGGGACTCCTAGGTTGAGAGTATGGATCGTAGCTCGATTCTGCTTTAGCCAACCAAATTTTGGCCTAATTCCGGGCTCGTCGATAAATTGCCAAATTTGGTAATTTTCAATTTGAAGATATTAGGGCCTTCTAGGCTTTGACCGGTCCAATTGACCATCGAATTGGGCCGCTACTGGGCCTCCTAGGTTGGGAGTATTGATCGCAGCGCGATTCTGCTTCAGCCAACCAAGTTTTGGCCTAATTTCGGGCTCGTCCATAAATTGCCGAAATTGGCAATTTTTTATATTTGAAGTTGTTTGGGCCTCATAGGCTTTGACAGATCCAAATAATTATAGAATTGGGCCGCTACTGGGCCTCCTAGGTTGGGAGTATTGATCGTAGCGCGATTCTACTTCAACCAACCAAGATTTAGCCTAATTCCGGGCTCGTCGATAAATTGCCGAAATTGGTAATTTTCAATTTGAAGTTATTAGGGTCTTCTAGGCTTTGACCGGTCAATTTGACCATCGAATTGGGCCGCTACTGGGCCTCCTCGATTGGGAGTATTGATCGCAGCGCGATTTTGCTTCAGCCAACCAAGTTTTGGCCTAATTTTGGGCTCGTCCATAAATTGCCGAAATTGGCAATTTTCAATTTGAAGTTGTTTGGGCCTCATAGGCTTTAACCGGTCCAAATAATTATAGAATTGGGCCGCTACTGGGCCTCCTAGGTTGGGTGTATTGATCGTAGCGCGATTTTGCTTCAGCCAACCAAGTTTTGGCCTATTTCCGGGCTCGTCGATAAATTGCCGAAATTGGTAATTTTCAATTTGAAATTATTTGGGCCACCTAGGCTTTGGCCGGTCCAATTGACCATCGAATTGGGCCGCTGCTGGGCCTCCTAGGTTGGGAGTATTGATCAAAGCACGATTCTGCTTCAGGCAACCAAGTTTTGGCCTAATTCCAGGCTCGTCCATAAATTGCCGAAATTGGCAATTTTCAATTTGAAGTTGTTTGGGCCTCATAGGCTTTAACCGGTCCAAATAATTATAGAATTGGGCCGCTACTGGGCCTCCTAGGTTGGGTGTATTGATCGTAGCGCGATTTTGCTTCAGCCAACCAAGTTTTGGCCTAATTCCGGGCTCGTCGATAAATTGCCGAAATTGGTAATTTTCAATTTGAAATTATTTGGGCCACCTAGGCTTTGACCTGTCCAAATAATTATAGAATTGGGCCGTTACTGGGCCTCCTAGGTTGGGAGTATTGATCGTAGCGCGATTCTGCTTCAGCCAACCAAGTTTTGGCCTAATTCCGGGCTCGTCGATAAATTGCCTAAATTGGTAATTTTCAATTTGAAGTTATTAGGGCCACCTAGGCTTTGGCCGGTCCAATTGACCATCGAATTGGGCCGCTGCTGGGCCTCCTAGGTTGGGAGTATTGATCAAAGCGCAATTCTGCTTCAAGCAACCAAGTTTTGGCCTAATTCCGGGCTCGTCCATAAATTGCCGAAATTGAAAATTGTCAATTTGAAGTTGTTTTGGCCTCCTAGACTTTGACCGGTCCAAATAATTACAGAATTCGGCCACTACTAATCCTCCTAGGTTGCGAGTATTGATCACAGTGCGATTTTTCTTCAGCTAACCAAGTTTTAGCCTAATTTCGGGCTCGTCGATAAATTGGCGAAATTGGTAATTTTCAATTTGAAATTATTTGGGCCACCTAGGCTTTGATCGGTCCAAATAATTATAGAATTGGGCCGCTACTGGGCCTCCTTGGTTGGGAGTATTGATCGCAGCGCGATTCTGCTTCAGCCAACCAAGTTTTGGCCTAATTCCGGGCTCGTCGATAAATTTCCGAAATTGGTAATTTTCAATTTGAAGTTGTTTAGGCCTCCTGGGCTTTGACCGGTCCAAATAATTATAGAACTCGGCCGCTATTGGGCCTCCTAGGTTGGGAATATTGATCGCAGTGCGATTCTGCTTCAGCCAACCAAGTTTTGGCCTAATTCCGGGTTCGTCCATAAATTGCCGAAATTGGCAATTTTCAATTTGAAGTTGTTTGGGCGTCCTAAGCTTTGACCGGTCCAAATTATTCGGCAACTACAGGGCCTCCTAGGTTGGGAGTATTGATCATTGGGCGATTATGCTTCAGCCAACCAAGTTTTGGCCTAATTCTGGGCTCGACGATAAATCGCCGAAATTGGTAATTTTAAATTTGAAATTATTTGGGCCACCTGGGCTTTGTCCGGTCCAAATAATTAGAGAATTGGGCCGCTACTGGGCCTACTAGGTTGTGCGTATTGATCGCAGCGCGATTCTGCTTCAACCAACCAAGTTTTTAGCCTAATTCCGGGCTCGTCGATAAATTGCCGAAATTGGTAATTTTCAATTTGAAGTTGTTTAGGCCTTCTGGGCTTTGACCGGTCCCAATAGTTATTGAATTCAGCAGCTACTGAGCCTCCTAGGTTGGGAGGATTGATAGCAGCGCTATTCTGCTTCAACCAACCAAGTTTTGGCCTAATTTCGGGCTCTTCCATAAATTGCCGAAATTGGCAACTTTCAATTTGAAGTTGTTTGGGTCTCATAGGCTTTGACCGGTCCAAATAATTATAGAATTGGGCTGCTACTGGGCCTCCTAGGTTGGGAGTATTGATCGTAGCGCGATTTTGCTTCGGCCAATCAAGTTTTGGCCTAATTCCGGGTTCGTCGATAAATTGTCGAAATTGATAATTTTCAATTTGAAATTATTTGGGCCACCTAGGCTTTGACCTATCCAAATAATTATAGAATTGGGCCGCTACTGGGCCTCCTAGGTTGTGAGTATTGATTGTAGCGCGATTCTGCTTTAGCCAACCAGGTTTTGGCCTAATTCCGGGCTCGTCGATAAATTGCCGAAATTGGTAATTTTCAATTTGACGTTATTAGGGCCTCCTAGGCTTTGGCCGTTCCAATTGTCCATCGAATTGGGCCGCTGCTGGGCCTCCTAGGTTGGGAGTATTGATCGCAGCGCGATTCTGCTTTAGGCAACCAAATTTTGGCCGAATTCCGTGCTCGTCCATAAATTGCCGAAATTGGCAATTTTCAATTTGAAGTTGTTTTGGCCTCCTAGGCTTTGACCGGTGCAAATAATTATAGAATTCGGTTGCTACTGATCCTCTTAGGTTGCGAGTATTGATCGCAGTGCGATTCTGCTTCAGCTTACCAAGTTTTGGCCAAATTCCGGGCTCGTCGATAAATTGCTGAAATTGGTAATTTTCAATTTGAAGTTGTTTGGGCCTCCTGGGCTTTGACCGATCCAAATAATTATTGAATTCGGCCGCTACTGGGCCTCCTAGGTTGGGAGTTTTGATCGTAGCGCGATTCTGCTTCAGCCAACCAAGTTTTGGCCTAATTCCAGGCTAGTCGATAAATTGCCGAAATTGGTAATTTTCAATTTGAAATTGTTTAGGCCTCCTGGGCTTTGACCGGTCCAAATAATTATAGAACTCGGCCGCTACTGGGCCTCCTAGGTTGGGAATATTGATCGCAGTGCGATTCTGCTTCAGCCAACCAAGTTTTGGCCTAATTCTGGGTTCGTCCATAAATTGCCGAAATTGGCAATTTTCAATTTGAAGTTGTTTGGGCCTCCAAAGCTTTGACCGATCCAAATAATTCGGCCGCTATTGGGCCTCCTACGTTGGGAGTATTGGTCATAGCGCGATTCTGCTTCAGCCAACCAAGTTTTGGCCTAATTCCGGGCTCGGCGATAAATTGCCGAAATTGGTAATTTTAAATTTGAAATTATTTGGGCCACCTGGGCTTTGACCGGTCCAAATAATTATAGAATTGGGCCGCTACTGGGCCTCCTTGGTTGTGAGTATTGATCGGAGCTCGATTCTGCTTCAACCAACCAAGTTTTGGCCTAATTCCTAGCTCGTCGATAAATTGCCGAAATTGGTAATTTTCAATTTGAAGTTGTTTGGGCCTCCTGGGCTTTGACCTGTCCCAATAATTACAAAATTCGGCCGCTACAGGGTCTCCTTGGTTGGGAGTATTGATCGCAGCGTGATTCTGCTTCAGCCAACCAAGTTTTGGCCTAATTTCGGCTCTTCCATAAATTGCCGAAATTGGCAATTTTCAATTTGAAGTTGTTTGGGCCTCATAGGCTTTGACCGGTCCAAATAATTATAGAATTGGGCCGCCACTGGGCCTCCTAGGTTGGGAGTATTGATCGTAGCGCGATTTTGCTTCAGCCAACCAAGTTTTGGCCTAATTCCGGGCTCGTCGATAAATTGCCGAAATTGGTAATTTTCAATTTGAAGTTATTAGGGCCTCCTAGGCTTTGGCCGTTCCAATTGACCATCGAATTGGGCCGTTGCTGGGCCTCCTAGGTTGGGAGTATTGATCGCAGCGCAATTCTGCTTCAGCCAACCAAGTTTTGGCCTAATTCCGTGCTCGTCTATAAATTGCCGAAATTGGCAATTTTCAATATGAAGTTGTTTTGGCCTCCTAGGCTTTGACCGGCCAAAATAATTATAGAATTTGGCTGCTACTGATACTCCTAGGTTGCGAGTATTGATCGCAGTGCGATTCTGCTTCAGCTTACCAAGTTTTTGCCTAATTCCGGGCTCGTCGATAAATTGCCAAAATTGGTAATTTTCAATTTGAAATTATTTGGGCCACCTAGGCTTTGACCAGTCCAAATAATTATAGAATTGGGCCGCTACTAGGCCTCCTAGGTTGGGAGTATTGATCGCAGCGCGATTCTGCTTTAGCCAACCAAGTTTTGGTCTAATTCCGGGCTCGTCAATAAATTGCCGAAATTGGTAATTTTCAGTTTGAAATTGTTTAGGCCTCCTGGGCTTTGACCGGTCCAAGTAATTATAGAACTCGGCCGCTACTGGGTCTCCTAGGTTGGGAATATTGATCGCAGTGCGATTCTGCTACAGCCAACCAAGTTTTGACCTAATTCCGGGTTCGTCCATAAATTGCCGAAATTGGCAATTTTCAATTTGAAGTTGTTTGGGCCTCCTAAGCTTTGACCGGTCCAAATAATTCGGCCGCTATTGGGCCTCCTACGTTGGGAGTATTGATCATAGCGGGATTCTGCTTCAGCCAACCATGTTTTGGCCTAATTCCGGGCTCGGCGATAAATTGCCGAAATTGGTAATTTTAAATTTGAAGTTGTTTGGGCCTCCTAGGCTTTGACCGGTCCCAATAATTACAGAATTCGGCCGCTACAGGGCCTCCTTGGTTGGGAGTATTGATCGCAACGCGATTTTGCTTCAGCCAACCAAGTTTTGGCCTAATTTCGGGCTCTTCCATAAATTGCCGAAATTGGCAATTTTCAATTTGAAGTTCTTTGGGCCTCATAGGCTTTGACCGGTCCAAATAATTATAGAATTGGGCCGCTACTGGGCCTCCTAGGTTGTGAGTATTGATCAGAGCTCGATTCTGCTTCAACCAACCAAGTTTTGGCCTAATTCCTGCCTCGTCGATAAATTGCCGAAATTGGTAATTTTCAATTTGAAGTTGTTTGGGCCTCCTAGGTTGGGAGTATTGATTGCAGCGCGATTCTGCTTCTGCCTACCACGTTTTGGCCTAATTTTCGGCTCGTCCATAAATTGCCGAAATTGGAAATTTTCAATTTGAAGTTGTTTGGGCCTCCTAGGCTTTGACCGGTCCAAATAATTATAGAATTCGGCTGCTACTGGTCCTCCTACATTGCGAGTTTTGATCTCCGCGCGATGCTGCTTCAGCCAACCAAGTTTTGGCCTAATTCCGAACTCGTCGATAAATTGCCAAAAGTGGTAATTTTCAATTTGAAGTTGTTTGGGCCTCCAGGGCTTCGACCGGTCCAAATAATTATAGAATTCGGCCGCTACTGGGCCTCTTAGGTTGGGAGTATTGATCGTAGTGCGATTCTTCTTCAGCCAACCAAGTTTTGGCCTAATTCCGGGCTCGTCCATAAATTGCCGAAATTGGCAATTTTCAATTTGAAGTTATTTGGGCCTCCTAAGCTTTGACAGGTCCAAATAATTATAGAATTCGGTTGCTATTGGGCCTCCTAGGTTAGGAGTATTGATCGCAGTGCGATTCTGCTTCAGCCAACCAAGTTTTGGCCTAATTCCGGGCTCGTCGATAAATTACCGAAATTGATAATTTTCAATTTGAAGTTGTTTGGGCCTCCTGGTCTTTGACGGGTCCAAATAATTATAGAATTCGGCTGCTACTGGGCCTCCAAGGTTGGGAGTATTGATCGTAGTGCGATTCTTCTTCAGCCAACCAAGTTTTGGCCTAATTCTGGGCTCATCCATAAATTGCCCAAATTGGCAATTTTCAATTTCAAGTTGTTTGGGCCTCCTACGCTTTGACCGGTCCAAATAATTATAGAATTCGGTCCCTACTGGGCCTCCTAGGTTGGGAGTATTGATCGTAGTGCAATTATGCTTCAGCCAACCAAGTTTTGGCCTAATTCCGGGCTCGTCGATAAATTGCCGAAATTGATAATTTTCAATTTGAAGTTGTTTGGGCCTCCTGGGCTTTGACGGGTCCAAATAATTATAGAATTCGGCTGCTACTGGGCCTCCAAGGTTGGGAGTATTGATCGCAGTGCGATTCTGCTTCAGCCAACAAAGTTTTGGCCAAATTCTGGGCTCGTCCATAAATTGCCGAAATTGGTAATTTTCAATTTGAAATTATTTGGGCCACCTAGGCTTTGACCGGTCCAAATAATTATAGTATTCGAATGCTACTGGTCCTCCTAGGTTGCGAGTATTGATGGCAGCGCGATTCTGCTTCAGCCAACCAAGTTTTGGCCTAATTCCAAACTCGTCGATAAATTACCGAAATTGGTAATTTTCAATTTGAAATTATTTGGGCCACCTAGGCTTTGACCGGTCAAAATAATTATAGAATTCGGCCGCTACTGGTCCTCCTAGGTTGCGAGTATTGATCGTAGCGTGATTCTGCTTCAGCCAACCAAGTTTTGGCCTAATTCCGGGCTTGTCGATAAATTGCCGAAATTGGTAATTTTAAATTTGAAATTATTTGGGCCACCTGGGCTTTGACCGGTCCAAATAATTATAGAATTGGGCCGCTACTGAGCCTCCTAGGTTGGGAGTATTGATCGCAGCGCGATTCTACTTCAGCCAACCAAGCTTTGGCCCAATACCGGGCTTGTCGATAAATTACCGAAATTGGTAATTTTCAATTTGAAGTTGTTTGGGCCTCCTGGGCTTTGACCGGTCCAAATAAATATAGAATTCGGCCGCTACTGGGCCTCCTTGGTTGGGAGTATTCATCGCAGTTTTTTTCTGCTTCAGCCAACCAAGTTTTGGCCTAATTACGGGCTCGTCCATAAATTGCCGAAATTGGCAACTTTCAATTTGAAGTTGTCTGGGCCTCTTAAGCTTTCACCGGTCCGAATAATTATAGAATTCGGCCGCTACTTCTCCTCCTTGGTTGCGAGTATTGGTCGTAGCGCGATTCTGCTTTAGCCAACCAAGTTTTGCCCAAATTCCTCGCTCGTCGATAATATGCCGAAATTTGTAATTTTCAATTTGAAATTATTTGGGCCACCTAGGCTTTGACTAGTCCAAATAATTATAGAATTGGGCCGCTACTGGGCCTCCTATGTTGGGAGTATTTATCGCAGTGCGATTCTGCTTCAGCCAACCAAGTTTTGGCCTAATTCCGGGCTCGTCGATAAATTGCCGAAATTGGTAAATTTCAATTTGAAGGTATTAGCGACTCCTTGGCTTTGACCGGTCCAATTGACCATCAAATTGGGCCGCTATTGGGCCTCCTAGGTTGGGAGTATTAATAACAGCGCGATTCTGTTTCAGCAAACCAAGTTTTGGGCTAATACCAGGCTCGTCGACAAATTGCCTAAATTGGTAATTTGAAATTTGAAGTTGTTTGGGCCTCCTCAGCTTTGACCGGTCCAAATAATTATAGAATTCGGCCACTACTGGACCTCCTTGGTTGGGAGTATTGATCGCAGTTCACTTCTACTTTAGCCAACCAAGTTTTGGCCTAATTCCGGGCACGTCCATAAATTGCCGAAATTGGCAATTTTCAATTTGTAGTTGTTTGGGCCTCCTAAGCTTTGACCGGTCCAAATAATTATAGAATTCGGCCGTTACTGGGCCTCCTAGGTTGCGAGTATTGATGGCAGCGCGATTCTGCTTCAGCCAACCAAGTTTTGGCTTAATTTCGGGATCGTCGATAAATTACCGAAATTGGTAATTTTGAATTTGATGTTGTTTGGGCCTCCTGGGCTTTGATCGGTCCAAATAATTATATAATTCGGCCGCTACTTGTTCTCCTTGGTTGGGAATATTGATCGCAGTGCGATTCTACTTCAGCCAACCAAGTTTTGGCCTAATTCCGGGCTCGTCCATAAATTGCCGAAATTGGTAATTTTCAATTTGAAGTTGTTTGGGCCTCCTGGGCTTTAACGGGTCCAAATAATTATAGAATTCGGCCGCTACTGGGCCTCCAAGGTTGGGAGTATTGATCGCAGCGCGATTCTGCTTCAGCCAACCAAGTTTTGGCCAAATTCTGGGCTCGTCCATAAATTGCCGAAATTGGTAATTTTCAATTTGAAATTATTTGGGTGACCTAGGCTTTGACCGGTCCAAATAATTATAGTATTCGGATGCTACTAGTCCTCCTAGGTTGCGAGTATTGATCGTATCGCAATTCTGCTTCAGCCAACCAAGTTTTGGCCTAATTCCAAACTCGTCGACAAATTACCGAAATTGGTAATTTTCAATTTGAAGTTATTAGGGACTCCTAGGCATTGACCGGTCCAATTGACCATCGAATTCAGGCCGCTACTAGGCCTCCTAGGTTGGGAGTATTGATCGCAGCGCGATTCTACTTCAGCCAACCAAGTTTTGGCCTAATTCTAGGCTCGCCGATAAATTGCCGAAATTGGCAATTTTCAATTTGAAGTTGTTTGGACCTCCTAGGCTTTGACCGATCCAAATAATTATTGAATTCGGCCGCTACTGGGCCTCCTAGGTTGGGAGTTTTGATCGTAGCGCGATTCTCCTTCAGCCAACCAAGTTTTGGCCTAATTCCAGGCTCGTCGATAAATTGCCGAAATTGGTAATTTTCAATTTGAAGTTATTAGGGCCTCCTAGGCTTTGGCCGGTCTAATTGACCATCGAATTGGGCCGCTACTGGGCCTCCCAGGTTGGGAGTATTGATCGTAGCGCGATTCTGCTTCAGCCAACCAAGTTTTTGCCAAATTCCGGGCTCGTCCATAAATTGCCGAAATTGGCAATTTTCAATTTGAAGTTATTTGGGCCTCCTAGGCTTTGACCTGTCCAAATAATTATAGAATTCAGCCGCTACTGGTCCTCCTAGGTTGCGAGTGTTGATCGCAGCGCGATTCTGCTTCAGCCAGCCATGTTTTGGCCTAATTCCGGGCTCGTCCATAAATTGCCGAAATTGGTAATTTTAAATTTGAAATTATTTAGGCCACCTAGGCTTTGACCGGTCCAATTGATCATCGAATTGGGCCGCTACTAGGCCTCCTAGGTTGGGAGTATTGATCGCAGCGCAATTCTGCTTCAGCCAACCAAGTTTTTGCCTAATACCGGGCTCGTCGACAGAATGCCGTAATTGGCAATTTTCAATTTGAAGGTTTTTGGGCCTCCTAGGCTTTGACTGGTCCAAATAATTATATAATTCGGCCGCTACTTCTCCTCCTTGGTTGCGAGTATTGATCATAGCGCGATTCTGATTCAGCCAACCAAGTTTTGGCCTAATTTCGGGCTCGTCGATAAATTGCCGAAATTGGTATTTTTCAATTTGAAGTTATTAAGGCCTCGTAGGCTTTTGCCGGTCCAATTGACCTTTGAATTGGGCCGCTACTGGGCCTCCTAGGTTGGGAGTATTGATCGCAGCGCGATTCTGCTCCAGCCAACCAAGTTTTGGCCTAATTCCGGGCTCGTCGATAAATTGCCGAAATTGGTAATTTTCAATTTGAAGTTATTAGGGCCTCCTAGGCTTTGGCCGGTCCAATTGACCATTGAATTGGGCCGCTACTGGGCCTCCTAGGTTGGTAGTGTTGATCGCAGTGCAATTCTGCTTCAGCCAACCAAGTTTTGGCCTAATTCTGGGCTCGTCGATAAATTGCCAAAATTGGTAATTTTCATGTTTGAAGTTATTAGGGCCTCCTAGGCTTTGGCCGGTCCAATTGACCATCGAATTGGGCTGCTATTTGGCCTCCTAGGTTGGGAGTATTGATCGCAGCGCGATTCTGCGTCAGCCAACCAAATTTTGGCCTAATTCCGGGCTCGTCGATAAATTGCCAAAATTGGTAATTTTCAATTTGAAGTTATTAGGGGCTCCTAGGCTTTGATCGGTCCAATTGACCATCGAATTGGGCCGGTACTGGGCCTCCTAGGTTGGGAGTATTGATCACAGCGCGATTCTGGTTCAGCCAACCGAGATTTTGCCTAATTCTGGGCTCGTCCATAAATTGCCGAAATTGGCAATTCTCAATTTGAAGTTGTTTGGACTTCCTAGGCTTTGATCGGTCCAAATAATTGTAGAATTCGGCCTTACTGGTCCTCCTAGGTTGCGAGTATCGATCGTCGTGCGATTCTACTTCAGCCAACCAAGTTATGGTCTAATTCTGGGCTCATCGATAAATTGCCGAAATTGGTAATTTTCAATTTGAAGTTGTTTGGGCCACCAAGGCTTTGACCGGTCCAAATAATTATAGAATTTGGACGCTACTGGTCCTCCTAGCTTGCGAGTATTGATCGTAGCGCGATTCTACTGCAGCCAAGCAAGTTTTGGTCTAATTCCTAGCTCGTCGATAAATTGCCGAAATTGGTATTTTTCAATTTGAAGTTATTAGGGCCTCCTAGGCTTTGATTAGTCCAATTGACCACCGAATTGGGCCGTTACTGGGCCTCCTACTTTGGGAGTGTTTATCGCAACGCGATTTCTGCTTCAGCCAACCAAGTTTTGGCCAAATTCCGGGCTCGTCCATAAATTGCCGAAATTGGCAATTTTCAATTTGAAGTTGTTTGGACCTCCTAGGCTTTGACCGATCCAAATAATTATATAATTCGGCCGCTACTATTCCTCCTTGGTTGCGAGTATTGATTGTAGCGCGATTTTGCTTCAGCCAACCAAGTTTTGGCCTAACCTCGGGCTCGTCGATAAATTGCCGAAATTGGTAATTTTCAATTTGAAGTTATTAGGGCCTCGTAGGCTTTGGCCAGTCCAATTGACCATCGAATTGGGCCGCTACTGGGCCTCCTAGGTTGGGAGTATTGATCACAGCGTTATTTCTGCTTTCAGCCAACCAAGTTTTGGCTTAATTCCGGGCTCTTTGATAAATTGCCGAAATCGGTAATTTTCAATTTGAAGTTATGAAGGCCTCCTAGGCTTTGACCGGTACAATTGACCATCGAATTGGGCCGCTACTGGGCCTCCTAGGTTGGGAGTATTGATGGCAGGGCGATTCTGCTTCAGCCAAGCAAGTTTTGCCCTAATTCCGGGCTCGTCCATAAATTGCCGAAATTGCCAATTTTCAATTTGAAGTTGTTTGCGCCTCCTAGGCTTTGACCGGTCCAAATAATTATAGAATTGGGCCGCTAATGCGCCTCCTAGGTTGGGAGTATTGATCGTTGCGCGATTCATCTTTAGCCAACCAAGTTTTGGTCTAATTCCAGGTTCGTCGATAAATTGCCGAAATTGGTAATTTTCAATTTGAAATTATTTGGGCCACCTAGGCTTTGACCTGTCCAAATAATTATAGAATTGGGCCACTACTGGGCCTCATAGGTTGGGAGTATTGATCGTAGCGCGATTCTGCTTCAGCCAACCAAGTTTTGGCCTAATTTCGGGCGCGTCGATAAATTGCCGAAATTGATAATTTTCATTTTGAAGGTATTAGAGCCTCCTAGGCTTTGACTAGTCCAATTGACCATCGAATTGGGCCGCTACTGGGCCTCCTATGTTGGGATTATTGATCGCAGCGTGATTCTGTTTCAGCCAACCAAGTTTTGGCCTAATTCCGGGCTCGTCCATAAATTGTCGAAATTGGCAATTTTCAATTTGAAGTTGTTTGAACCTCCTAGGCTTTGACCAGTCCAAATAATTATAGAATTTGGCCGCTACTGGTCCTCCTAGGTTGCGAGTATTTATCGTAGCGCGATTGTACTTCAGCCAACCAAGTTTTGGCCTAATTCCGAGCTCGTCGTTAAGTTGTCGAAATTGGTAATTTTCAATTTGAAGTTTTTAAGGCCTCTTAGGCTTTGGCCGGTCCAATTGACCATCGAATTGGGCCTCTATTGGGCCTCCTAGGTTGGGTGTATTGATCGCAGCGCGATTCTGCTTCAGCCAACCAAGTTTTGGCCTAATTCCGGGCTCGTCGATAAATTGCCGAAATTGGTAATTTTCAATTTGAAGTTATTAGGGTCTCCTAGGCTTTGACCGGTCCAATTAGCCATCGAATTGGGCCGCTACTGGGCCTCCTAGGACGGGAGTATTGATCACAGTGCGATTCTGCTTCAGCCAACCAAGTTTTGGCCTAATTCCGGGCTCGTCCATAAATTGCCGAAATTGGCAATTTTCAATTTGAAGTTTTTTGGACTTCCTAGGCTTTGACCGGTCTAAATAATTATAGAATTCGGCCGCTACTCGTCCTCCTACGTTGCGAGTATCGATCGTAGCGCGATTCTGCTTCTGCCAAGCAATATGGTCAAAGCCTAGGAGGCCCAAATAACTTCAAATAGAAAATTACCAAATTTGGCAATTTATTGACGAGCCTGAAATTAGGAGTAAACAGGGTGGGCTGACGCAGAATCGCGTTGCGATCAATACTCACAACCTAGGAGGCTCAAATGCGGCCAAATTCTATGGGTAATTGGACCGGTCAAAGCCTCGGAGGCCCAAATAACTTCAAATTGAAAATTACCAATTTCAGCAACTTATCGACGAGCCCGGAATAGGCCCAAATTTGGTGGACTGAACCAGAATTGCACTGTGATCAATACTCAAAACCTTAGAGGCCCAGTAGCAGCCCAATTCTATGGTCAATTGGTCCGATCAAAGCCTAGGAGGCCCAAATAACTTAAAATTGAAAATTACCAATTTTGGCAACTTATCGACGAGCCCGGAATGGGCCAAATTTGGTGGACTGAACCAGAATTACGCTGCGATCAATACTCAAAACCTAGGAGGCCCAGTAGCGGCCCAATTCTATGGTCAATACGACCGGTTAAAGCCTAGGAGGCCCAAGTAACTTCAAATTGAAAATTACCAATTTTGGCAATTTATTGACGAGCCCGAAATTAGGAGTAAACAGGGTTGGCAGAAGCGGAATTGCATTGCGATCAATACTCATAACCTAGGAGGCCCAGAAGCGGCCCAATTCTGTGGTTAATCGGACTGGTCAAAACCTAGGAGGCCCAAATAACTTCAAACTGAAAATTACCAATTTCGGCAATTTATTGACAAGCCCGAAATTAGGAGTAAACAGGGTGGGCTGAAGCGAAATTGCATTGCGATTAATACTCACAACCTAGGAGGCCCAGAAGTGGCCCAATTCTATGGTCAATTGGACCAGTCAAAGCCTAGGAGGCCTAAATAACTTAAAAATGAAAATTACCAATTTCGGCAACTTATCGAAGAGCCCGGAATAGGCCCAAATTTGGTGGACTGAACCAGAATTACGCTGCGATCAATACTCAAAACCTAGGAGGCCCAGTAGCGGCCCAATTCTATGGTCAATACGACCGGTCAAAGCCTAGGAGGCCCAGATAACTTCAAATTGAAAATTACCAATTTCAGCAACTTATCGACGAGCCCGGAATAGACCCAAATTTGGTGGACTGAACCAGAATTATGCTGCGATCAATACTCAAAACCAAGGAGGCCCAGTTGCGGCCCAATTCTATGGTCAATACGACCGGTCAAAGCCTAGGAGGCCCAAATAACTTCAAATTGAAAATTACCAATTTCAGCAATTTATTGACGAGCTCGGAATTAGGAGTAAATAGGGTAGGCTAAAGCAAAATTGCATTGCGATTAATACTCACAACTTAGGAGGCCCAGAAGCGGCCCAATTCTATGGTCAATTGGACCGGTCAAAGCCTAGAAGCCCAAATAACTTCAAATTGAAAATTACCAATTTCGACAACTTATCGACAAGCCCGGAATAGGCCCAAATTTGGTGGACTGAACCAGAATTGCGCTGTGATCAATACTCAAAACCTTGGGAGCCCAGTAGCGGCCCAATTCTGTGGTCAGTTGGACCGGTCAAAGCCCAGGAGGCCCAAATAACTTCAAATTGAAAATTGCCAATTTCAGCAACTTATCTACGAGCCCGAAATTAGGAGTAAACAGGGTGGGCTGTAATAGAATAGCATTGCGATCAATACTCCCAACTTAGGAGGCCCAGAAGCGGCCCAATTCTATGGTCAATTGAACCGGTCAAAGCCTATAAGGCCCAAATAACTTCAAATTGAAAATTACCAATTTCAGCAATTTATTGACAAGATCGAAATTAGGAGTAAACAGGGTGGGCTGAAGCAGAATCGCGTTGCGATCAATACTCACAACCTAGGAGGCCTAGAAGCGGCCCAATTCTATGGGCAATTGGACCGGTCAAAGCCTATGAGGCCCAAATAACTTCAAATAGAAAATTACCAATTTCGGCAACTTATCGACGAGCCCGGAATAGGCCCAAATTTGGTAGACTGAACCATAATTGCACTGTGATCAGTACTCAAAAGCTTAGAGGCCTAGTAGCGGCCCAATTCTATGGTCAATTGGACCGGTCAAAGCCTAGGAGGCCCAAATAACTTAAAATTGAAAATTACCAATTTCTGCAACTTATCGACGAGCCCGAAATAGACCCAAATTTGGTGGACTGAACCAGAATTACGCTGCGATCAATACTCAAAACCTAGGAGGCCCAGTAGCGGCCCAATTCTATGGTCAATACGACCGGTCAAAGCCTAGGTGGCCCAAATAACTTCAAATTGAAAATTACCAATTTGAGCAATTTATTGACGAGCCCGAAATTTGGAGTAAACAGGGTGGGCTGAAGCGGAATTGCATTGCGATCAATACTCACAACCTAGGAGGCCCAGAAGAGGCCCAATTCTATGGTCAATTGGACCGGTCAAAGCCTAGGAGGCCCAAATAACTTCAAATTGAAAATTACCAATTTCGGCAACTTATCAAGTCTCACCTGCAAACCTCATAATTCACAATCGTCGCATTTAACAGTCATGATTTTGAAAGCGTCGCCAATATGCCCATAGAAGTGGAGCAGGCTGGTAAAAATCGGGGCACGACAAACACCATCCCCAAAGGATCTTAAAGTTGCTCAAAGTAGTTGTTGCCCTCTTTTGGTACCTCCACACGCAAAGGCCTAGGAACAAAAGTCGTTCCCGGCATAAATGCCACATAAACTTGAACATCTTGCAATTGGAGCAACTCGGGAGGCAACATCTCATAGCAATCCGCACCCCTTGGTTCAACCAACACTTTTCATCCAATAGTGGGGCTTCAAACGAGACAAACCCAAATGAAATCTAACCTGTAATAGCAATTTAGAGGGCTAAAATCATTGGTAAAAGCTCGAAACCCGTGATTCGCAACCCAAATCAATTAATCGAGTGGCAAAATAGTGATTCAAAGGTCTGGTGTACTGTCTCGAGCCCCAATATCATTGGTACAATAGTTGAAATGTTCCAAAATAGGTCGAACAACCTTTCTTTAGCTTTGAAGTGTTTGATTAAGGTCGTACAACTTTCGATCAGGGTTAAATTAGCTTCGAATCAACAAGTTATGGTTTGAATACACTTTAGGCTTCGAATCAACTAATTAGGGTTTGAATTTGTAGTTTTAGGATTCGAATTTGACTTCCCAATGCTCGAATAGTGTTAATTTGGTTCGAAATGTGTTGGGTCACGCTTGGAAGTCATAAACAAGTGTACATTGAGGTTGTAAGGTTCGAAAACTACAGGAAAACAGAGTTAACAGCTCCAAAATGGTGAACTTGTGGATTTTGAAGGTCGAAATCGAGGTTTAGGCTCTTGGGTTGAGTAGATTTAGAGAAAACAAGTGATTTGGGGGCTCCAACGAGGTTTTTTGGTGCCGTTATAGGTTTTCGACAAGGTTTTCCGGCGAGGTAGGGTTTCCTGCGAAGTTTTTGACGAGATGAAGGGTCAGGATCTGAGCAGGAGTTTTAAGAATATTCCATTAGATAAATAAGAGAGAGACTCTCAAAATGCGATACAAAGAGATAAATTCTTAATAATATATTTTTAAAATGATAAAAACTACCAAATGAAAGACTCACACCCCTATTTATAGACCCCTTAACACTAAAGATACACAATGACATAAAGATCCCTCAATCTACTGCATCATAAGGGTGCAACAAATATTATTTATTTATGATTTTTAGCATGCTTCATTAAACATAGGCTAACTCAAAAAGCCATTAACTAAAAAAATCGCAAAAATCCAAAGCCAAAAAGCCAACTTATTTCAATTACCAATGAATGTCATTCTCTCAATACACTACCCAAAAAACCACAAAAGCTAAAACGCCAAAGCCAAAGTGAAACACCCCATAAAGTGTAGACAGTATAGCATATTGTGCCAATAGAAGCAAGATAAGGGGCTCAACAGTAATAAATCAGAAGATGGGGGTTGAAGTGTAATCTGGCTGGTTGTAAAGGCAAAAGAACGCAGCAGATCTAGGTCTGGAACGGGTTTGGATCTGTTCTCCGCCCTCTGACGCCTTCTCCTTATCTCCCTCTATCCTCGAAGACGATCTCCGGCGACTCGAGACTAAACTCTACTCTGGCGACGCAGGTTTGGTTCTTTCTCTCCGTCTCTGACTCTCCCCTCTTGTATCTAGGCCTCTCTCTCTCTCTCTCTGCTAAAAAACGTAACCCAGTAAAGTTCAGTCGCGTAGCCATGCCGTACCCAAACCATACGAACGTCCGGGTGCGTATTTTGCCGTACTCGCCTTAGATTTCAGCTTACCCGTGCTGTATAGTTTAGAGGTGATTAAGGGGGGAATTGACAAAATTAGAGAAAGTGTAGCATATTGGACGGCGACACCAAAGAGAGAGGAGAAGTTTGAAGATAATAGCCGCCAACTACGTAGTTTCATGTGCTAAGAAATTGTCTCTTGATTGTGTTATACCGTTACGAGGTGGAACTCTGCTTTTTTTTTTTTTTTTTTGGCTTCAAATGCCATAGAATATAAGGATGTCTTCTCTTGAAAATCCGTGAAAGTCAATACAACAGTTGTCCACACACACCGATTGGGATGTAGGCATGTAGCCAAAGAAGTATGTGATAGGTTAGAAATTTTTAATAAGGCCACAGGGTGGGTTAGTGGAACAAAGTATCCAACTTTGAACTTGTTTTTTTCAGATGTTTGTAAAATAAAAATGGCATATCTGATCAGGCAGAGTTGTATAAAAGTAATGACGTGGAAGATCTTTCCACATAGAAGAAAAGGGAGATGATGAGAGATATGGCATGCAAAATGATTGAGAAATATGAGAAGTACTGGACAACAATTCATGGGATTTTGGGTGTTGCAGCAGTGTTATATCCTAGGTTCAAGATGAAGTTGGTTTAATATTATTTCAAGAGGATTTATGGTGTGGATGTTTTTTTTTGAGATTGAGAAGGTTCTCAATTATTGTAAGCCATTGCTTAAGGAGCATAAAATGAAATTGAACAATGGGGGTGGGGCTTCTTCATCCCAAGTTGAGTCTACCACTAGAGCCGAAGACGACGATCTATTTGACTTTGATTTATTTTTATCAAGTAATAAGAGAAGTTAACATGAAAAGAAGAATGAAGGTGAAGGATTCACAGCCAAACCTAAATTGTGCAAAAGTTTGAAGGTGTCCCATGTTGATGTTTTTTTTTTCTTTCATTCAATACCCAAAGATGAATTGATGCAAACTGAATCAAGGGATAGATTAATAAGAAAGAGAAAATCCCTAATTGGGATACTAGGAGCAAAAGCTCTCAATTTTCTTTAATCAATATATCAAAAACTAAATGAAAGACTCACACACCTATTTATAGACCCACTAACACTAAAGACACAAAATAACACTATTACCCCTAAAGTTACTGCATCAGACTCTCTCTCTAAAGAAAACAACTTGTCCTCAAGTTGTACTGCATGACACAAGACACCAAATAAAGACAACATAAAGCTTTTATTGTGCAACTTCGAAGTGGACATGCCGTTGCATTCCTTGTTCAGCGCGTCACCCCACAACCAATCTTCAATATCAGCTTCTTTTTGTATACATCAACCGCGTCCATGCTTATGTGCAATGAAATCATCCATACACCATGCGTCTTGTAAATCAAAATATCGCCGTAGTAGCACATCACACACATTTCCAAGTCGCACCAAGAACTATCCACCTTAGCATGTTGAAAAGTCACCACACTATGCTTGAAACTTGCTTACTTGAAGACAAAACCCAAAGGGTCTACAAGCTGTCCCAAATCAACCTTTCCTTCTTTTGGTAATCCCGAATAGCATGTGCAAGGAAAATGAGCCAATGCAAACACCCTTTGCACCATGTGCAACTCGGTAGGCAAATCATGAAAGCAATCATCAAGTTTTGGCTCTCCAAACTCTTCACTCACTGGTGGATAATAAAAAACAACTTCATCCACCTTTGGTGACACAACCAAAGCATAAGGGTCTTCACTTATCACTTCTTTGCTTTCTTGCCTATCCACAAGGAAGTTCTCCTTGATCATATCAACAAGTTTACCCTCTTCATTGTCAACACAAAACTCTTCTTCAAACTTGTCCCATATGGGAACTTCTTCAAAATCACCACTAGTCTCAAAGAAGGGATCATCTTCAAACTCTTCTTGTGGGAACTCTTCAAAGATGGAAAGAACATCATCATCAATATCTTCATTAGGAAACTTTTCTGACATGGGAACGTCTTCAAGGTTATTTCCAAACTCGTCATTTGCAAACTCATCAAAGACGGGAACTCTTTCCAAATCACCTACAAAGTCTTCATTTGAAGACTCGTCAAAGATGGGCAAATCCTCAAACTCATCTTCAATTTCAAATACACAATCATTACCAAGAACACTTTCAAGTTCTTCACTTGGATATTCATCAAAGATAGAAAAATCATTGAAATAACCATGTTCCTTCGCCTCTTCAAACACATTCGGAGTGAGGTTCATCTCCCCCTCAAACTTGGCTGGATTGACGGGGCTATAGGATTCTTCAAGGTCATCACCAATGTTCTCCTTCTTCTTGTAGTAAAAAATGGACTCAAATTGAATTTGAGAACCATTCCTACATTCACTTGGAGGTAACAAGCGGCGCACCTTCTTAATCAAGGTTGCAACTCGCATTTTCATTAACAATAATTGCACCTTGTCACTTAAGGTAGCAATTTGTTCACTCAACTCTTTAATCTCATTCCTATAATGATTTTGGTTTCCAAAGTTATCAATGCCATCACCATTATTCACCATGAAAGCTCTACCTCCACCTCCTCTTATACCTTTACCTCAATACGCCATTAGAACACGCAAAAATCAACTATTCAACCTCAATCAAGTAATACCCAATCAATTGGGACCCCAAACTTCAACAAACCACAAGCAATCAAACACTAACGACCTATTAATCGCAGAAAATCGAAGAAATTCCCAATAACTTCACAAATGAGACAAACCCAAACGAAAATATAGCCTATAACAAAGATTCGAGTACCAAAGGAGCAGATTAAAGACCCTTACCACTGTTTTTGACTGATTAATCACCTTATTCGACTTAACCGAAGGCTGTTCAAGCCTTTTTTGAGGGATTCGAGCATTGCTGGAGAACACTCACAGGTCTTGTTCACTGTTTCGAGCACCAAAATGGCAGAGTCGACTTCGAAAAGGGCTGGCTTACCCTTGAAAACATAAAACGAGTGCTAAAATGGCTGGATCGATGGCTGAAACAGTGATTTGAGCTCCGAAATAGTGACTTCGAATGCCAAAACAGTGATTCCAGTGAAGAATGGTTGAATGGAGTTCGAAAAAGGCTCATCAGTGTTCGAATCTGGTTGTAGAGTGCTCGAATCAAGGTATTATGGTTAGAATGAGGCTCGAATCAGTGTATTAGGGTGTTTCTGGGTTCGATTTAGAGAGAAAAACTCGTACAAGTCCATTTGGGAAGTGACTTCGAACCAGGGCAGTCGATTTTAGGGTTTGAAGGTTTGATTTAGGCTTGAAATGGGTAAGAAATGGACAGATCTGTTGATTTCGAGTGGAATGGGTTGATTGGAGATTTTCCGGCGAGATTAGATTCCGGCGAGATAGATGGTTAGGATCTGAGCTCAGTGCTCTGATACCAAATGATGCAAACCGAATCAAGGGATAGATTAATAAAGAAAGAGAAAATCCCTAATTAGGATACTAGGAGCAAAAGCTCTCAATTTTCTGTAATCAATATATCAAAAACTAACTAAATGAAAGACTCACACACCTATTTATAGACCCACTAACACTAAGGACACAAAATAACACTATTACCCCTACAGTTACTGCATCATGAATGCCCACATTAACTGGTTCAAGTAACGCCAACAAATAGTTTAAAGAACACACAATCCAACAAACACAATGGATCATAATGTAAACAATGATTCACAAGAAACTTGAATGTCTAGCCTGCCTCCTCTAATTGGAACGACATAAGCGGTTGTTGGATTCCCTGTTTTGCTTGACATGAGAAGACAGAGGTGATGACATCTATCAGCATTGCAGCCAATAGCTATACGAAGGGTAGGGTTCTCCCAACAAAGTTCTAGGTTGCTATGGTGCTGGTCATCACCTTCTCTGTCTTCTCATGTCGAGCAGGCAGAATGGGAAACCCAACAACTACATATGCCGTTACTTGTTGGCTGTTACTTGAACTGATTAATGTGGGCATTCATCTTTTGGGCATTGAGTGGAAGAAAAAAATAGCAACATGTTGGGACGTCTTCAAACTTATGCACAACTTAGGTTTGGCTGTGAATCATTCGCCTTCATTCTTCTTACATGTTAACTTTCATCATGTTCGGAAGGAATATTTGGCTGGGAGATTGCAAAAAAAAAAAAAAGTGATTGCATATCGGTGTTTACCTCATATTCTCTCTCTCCCTCCCCTAAGTGGGTTCCTTAGCAAGTGGGGACTCTCCTTTAGACTTTCAGGCCCTTGCTTCAATGAGGCTAAACCAAAATAAAGGTGTGGTTGAGGTTTACAATGGGGGGCCACCTCAGTAAAATTATTGCTTCTTCCAATCACAATCTTGGTTTGTTTCATTTTGAAATTCTGTTTGAAAGTGTGAACCGAACAAATTGTTTATATTTTACGTGAGTATCATTTCCGCTCTTTTTCCTTTGTTTTGTGCACTACCCTCTCCTCCCATTCTACTTTGATGAATTGCTTCATTTTGGAAGTGGTTTTATTAACTGATGTGAATGTAAGTAGTTGAACAGACTTTCTCTCTCTCTCTCTCTCTGCATTTCCTTTTTGTATAATCTGAAGAATTTATGAGTTATGGAAAAAATTATTTCTTACCTTTCCATAGCCCATCTAAAAGGCTTTAAACAAGCCTAACGGATTTTATTCATAACAATCAAGAAGAAAAATAATTTTACCATGGAAATTATGATGAAGAAATCCGATTTAGATCACTTCCATCTATATTTACATTATATAATTACTCCCATGAAGATTTACTTTTGGCCTCACCACTCGAGGTTGGCCCTTAGTCTAATTCTTTACGTATCACATCACGATATTCTAAACACTTCTGTAAGAATACCTAAGCTTGTAACTGCAGACTCTGTGCGAATACTGTAACTGTTTAACACTTGGAATTGGTGAAGAACATAACTTCCAAAACTGAAACATGGCAAGTGATGGGTTAACCAAAAATGACGATGCATATTACATCTGTGCTATTGTCGTGAAGAATATAACTTGGAATTGGTGAAGAACATAACTTCCAAAACTGAAACATGGCAAGTAATGGGTCAACCAAAAATGATGATGCATATTACATGTGTGCTATTTTCGAAGCATGATTACAAATATTGGCAAAAGGAATAAATGTGGCTACTCAATTTGCCAAATAATTTCCTTTGGTCTGCCGTATGGTGAACTTATTGCACTCAGGATCACTTAGGCTTTGTCTGGTTTAGGTATTGAGCAGTGTTTTAAAAGGCTCAAGCGCACCGAGGCACGCGCCTCATCAAAGCGAGGCACAATATTTAGAACAAGTAGAATTCTAATATAGGAATAACTTTCAACACAACCAAACATTTTTAAAAAACTTTCAAATGACATAGAACATAACAATTCGATGTTTAAACCATTAAATACTAAACAAAACGTATCATCCATAAAAGTCAATATATTGACGCTTAGCTTTGGAGACATAACAAAATGAATAACTGCAATTTCTGTTCTGTAACTATTTTCCTGAATTAGAACTCTCTGTCAAGTGGAGAGATATAGATAGACAATAACGGCAATGTAACTGTTGTACGATAAATGTGAACATTTATTTTACGCGGTGTCATCAACATATCTCTGTTTGGGCGGATGAATTTTTTGCATTTTGTGTATGCCTTAATGTTAGTCCTTCTAGTCCATTGACCTTTCTTCTTTAAGTTTTCTTTGTCTTTAAGTTTGCAATACAACTTTTAGTTGACCAAATTTTCTCTTCTTCATTTGTCATAGGAGATGTGCTTGTTGTTTATGCATTATGGACGAGTTCAATACACTTGACAGCATGGGTAAATAAAGATGCATCATTGCAGGTGAGTTCATGTTGGGATTCTCGTGTGAAATTTTAAAAGTCTCAGTTATGATGTTCCTGATTTTTTGGAGCCTACAGTATAAGGATGAATGTGCAGGCACATATGTCGGGACAAATTTCAGGTCAGATACGTAATCAAGCAGGCACTCAGTTGCCTGGACTACCTCAGCAGAATGGACATCCTCTTTCTAACCAAATACAAAATCTAGGGGATCATGGTAATACACCCAATATGGGGACAGAGTTTGCAAAAGCACGCAGATTTATACAAGATAAAATGTAAGACATTTGATTAGATATTTTCTGTGTTCATTATGTTTTGGGTTGGGCATGTGCCGCGTGCCTTTGTTGATTGGAAAGAGATGGCAGGGAATTTTAATTGGTGGAATGGGGCACAAAATCACATATTAATCTAACGTTGTAAGTTGTATGTAATATTGGGACATCAGAGAACCCATGCAATAGATCAGGGATCGAGGTAGGCAACTGTGATGTCACCTCTTAGAATGACGCTGATTGTCATGTAGCACAGACTCTTCGTTAGAGGTCACGTACCCGTGTCGGACACTGGTCGGACACCGACACTCTTCAGACACGTGTCAAATTCAAAGTGTCCTTTCTTTTTTTCTCAATATTTTTCGTTTGGACACTCCGGGGACACTTTAAAAAATGCTTCAAACACTTTTGGACACTCAGAAAACAAGTCGGGGTGGATAAATGTAATAGTAGGATCAAATTAGAACTTAGGGAAGTCGTACTTTTTGTGTGACTGATGATGGTTTATTGGTTAGAAAGACACACAAATGATGAAATGCTTATGTTTAAATACTTTTGCGAATGATATAATGATGAATGCAATTTAAGGTATATTTGCATATTTACAATTGGAGCCTTTCTTTCCTTAATTTTTATTCATATAATAATATACATAGATCTTTTTTTAAAACGTCTCCTAACATGTCTTGTCCTCTATTTTTTTTTTTAAAATTTACATGTCTGCGTGTCAGTGTCGTTTTAGTGTTGTGTCGGTGCTACATAGCTGATCGTTTTTTAGTGCGTTTTAATACTGGCTGATAATTGAACTCGACAGTTGTATTCTTGAGATAAAAATATTTAAAAAAGAAAGAAAAAGAGACCCTGCATTACCTCCTTTTTGCTTTTTGAAGGAGGGAAGAGAAACTTTGCTTTTGCAAGTTTTGTGTGCTATAACAACGAGGATCAGCCAAGTTAGACAGTCGCCACCCATTAGCTTTGACGTGGTGGTCCATGTAGGTTTTTATTTGATTTGCATTGTTTGACCATTTCTTTTGAGTCCAAGGATGGAGGAAGTGAGTATATTATCTGAGATATTCCAACTGTTAGCCCCATAGCCAAAGAACCAAATGTAGGTCGATGTGATTTGTGTTTTTAGTTTTGCAATCTCGCCCTTAAAATGTACTCCTTCCGTCCCAATTTGCTTGCCCCTTTTGGGGAAGCGAGTTTTTAAGGGAAGAATGATAGTGACATTTAAATGGGATTGAATTTCTCAATTTACCCCTATTTAATGCTTGATGTCTAAGTAGCACAGTTACGGGGACGGACACGGCGGGTAAAGGGATCCCTTATGCATGTATGCATGTTTTTTTCCCATGCTTAAATTGCAAAATGTAAACACTTTTTAATGTGTGTGTGTGTGTGTTTTAGGAATAGTTATAGAAGGGTTAATTACATTTTTTAACCCAAATATTTGAGTGATAACATTTGTACCCCTGAAAAAATTTAAAAAATTACAAATTGGCCCCTGCTGTGTCCTCCACGTGTCCCAAGCGTGTCCCTACCGTGTCCCTTGAAAAAATTCAAAAAAAAAAAAAATAATAATAAAGGACACGTCATGTGGTGTGTCCCATACGTATTTGGGCATGTCCCCGTGTCCGACACATGGATACGGCGACTTGTAGAAGTGTCGGTGCTTCATAGATTGATACGATACTTAAATGTAAAAAAAAAGGGCAAAAGAGTAAATTTGCATATTTTTTTTATGTTCTCTTTTTAAAGTGAACATTCTTTTTAGGACTTTCAAAAAAGGAAAGAACAACAATTTGGGACGGAGGGAGTACTTAACAGAGATAGGCCTAACCACTTAACAAGTGTTTAGGGTTGGGACATTTTTCATCTAGCCAGCTTCACCTGCAGCCCTACCATCTGTTAACCAGAATGAACACTTAGTGGTCATTGTGTTAACGTGTTTGTAATGCATGGTACTTTGATATTCAAAATTTTTGTGTCACTTTTTGTTGCATTTAGAAGTTATTTTCATTCAAACATTATGAGCAAGACATAGAGCTGTTTCTTGTATTGAGATGTGTTTTACATTCATATTTGATATCTTAGGGTACTTGCTTTTGGCATAAACATATAAAATTGTCTTATGCCGTTACAGTATTCCTTAAGTTAAGGTGCAAATAATTACAATGAGATGATGGATGGTATCTTAGTTAGTGTTGCAATTTTGCTCGACCGTAAACTGGGGCTGAAGAAAACAAATCAAGTATGATTGGAACTTGTTTTTGTTCTTAATTCAAATTTTTTTTTTAAGTTTTGAGTGTTCAATCTGTATGTAATATTCCTAAGAAACAAGGCTGTGTTATTCAGGCCTAGTTTTCCATTTGCTAAAATGGGAATTTGCTAAAATCAAGTGGTAGATTTTAGCAAATTCCCATTTTAGCAAATGGAAAACTACCCCTCAAGTCGTCTCTTCGTTAGTATTTTTATCACCTGAAGTTCCAAACAGGGGGTTAGGTTCTCTTGAAACTGTTTAATGGGTTCTTGGCTTATTGGTTTGCATGTTGCCAGCCTTCTATGAAAGTGTATCTCTGTATTAGGAATATATGATCACATAATAATCATATATTCTGTATCTTTTCAATTAGGTATTGATTTCGTAGGTTTGGTAGCATATCATGATCTTCTACTTTAGGTAGTATATCGTGATTGCATTGTAATATTTTCCTTCCTTTTTAGGTGTAGATGTTCTCCTATTTAATCATGTAATAGCCTAGTTATTGAACACATTCAGAAATTCAGTAATACAATATGTTAGTTTTCCATCTCTCAGAAAACTTACATGGTATCAGAGCCGAACTCAGTCGGCAACTTCTCCCATCGACCTCAGCCTCTCTGTATTCAGACGCAGCCCCATCTCTCTCTCTCTCTCTCTCTCTCTCTCTCTCTCTCACTCACTCACAAAACGTAACACTCAGAGACCTCATTACCTTTCTCTCATTCGACCTCAGTCCAGAACCACATCAATTCTTCACGTCCTTGAAACTTATAGACCTCAGACGAACGTCGTTACTCTCGCAGACCACCGCCGCTGGTTTTCCAGCAACCAACAACCTCTGGTAGACCTCGCCTCTGTCTATTTCGATCAGATCTGCACTCTTTGACCTCCGGCGAACCAAACCCAGCCTCCGGCGGCCCCATCAGACTTTCGTTTGTCTCCGATGACCTCCAGCGAACTAAACCCACCCTCCGGCGACCCCCATCAGACTTTCGTTTGTCTCCGACAACCTTTGCCTGACGTCCGACAGTCCTCGTTTGACATACCCAGTACTCTCTGACCTCAAAAACCCCTCTGCAACTCTCAGATCTGAACCCCAGCAGTCTTCTGACGCAATTCCGACAGCAACCATCTACTTTCCGACGAAACCCAGTGTTTCTCCGATCTCGTCTGACCACATCAGAGACTCACCGGACCTCTGGATACTCCGGCAACCCTCAATCCAGCTTTGGGTAGTGTTTCTGACTTCTGATTTATAAGACCGAGTGCTTGTCAACACTGTTCAGACTTTGTTTTGGTATTTCTGACTATTCCTCTATATTTATAGCTGCTCTGATATCTGGTTCACACTTTGTTTGTGTTCTGAAACCAGTTTGGGCTTTGTTTGAAATCAGTTTAGATTTTTTGTGTAATTAGCATCATGTCTGGAGATAAAAATAAGTTTATCAGTGTCCGTCTGACTGGTAACAATTATTCTTATTGGGCTAATGTGCTGAAAATTTTTGTGGTTGGTAAGGGGGTATGGGGGCACGTTGATGGTTCAACGCTATGTCCATCTGATCCAAAAGCTGAAAATTATGCCATTGCACTAGACAAATGGACCATAGAAAATGCACAAATTCTTACTTGGTTTCACAACTCTGTTGAACCAAGCATTGGGATGAATTTTTCAAAATATGACACTTCTAAGAAAGTCTGGGATTACTTGAAGGGTTTGTATCTTGAATCTAATTTTGCAAAACATTATGAACTTGAGTGGTCTATTCGTAGTGCAACCCAGGGTGATAAAACTATTCAAGAGTTCTATAATGAAATGACTACTTATTGGGATCAGTTAGCTTGCATAGAACCTGCTGTTTTACGTTCACAGCCTGAGCTTATTGCGTATTGTGAGGAACGGAGGTTGGTCCAGTTCCTTATGCCTCTTCGAGCTTAGTTTGAGCCCCTTCGAGGGGCAATTCTACACCGTGTTCCTCTACCTTCTGTGGATGCAGCTGTTCATGGACTTATTGCAGAAGAAACACGGTTCAAAGTGGCTAGTATGGCTTCTCCTGGTTCACAGCCAGTCTATGATGCACGGACACGGAAACGGACACGGACACGGAAACGGACACGGACACGGGGACACGACAATTCTAAAAAAATGGGGACACGGACACGGCGGGGGACACGCCACGTGTATATTTATTTAATTATATATTTATTTACACACACATATATATAATATATATTGTAAAACTTTCAGGGGTAAAATTGAAATTTTTTAAAACTTTCAGGGGTAAAATTGAAATTTTATAAAACTTTGAGGGTAAAATTGAATTTTTTTAAACTTTCAGGGGTAAATGTATAATTATTCATAAACTTAGGGTAAAAACTATAATTTAGCCTATATAAACGCTCCATCTTCTTCGTCAGTCATCCTCTACAACTTTAAAGCCCTAAAAACCAGATCTGAGAAGTCGCCGCCGCCGCCGCCGCCGCCGCTGCTGGTACGTCGTCGTCTCGTCGTCTCTCTCTCTCTCTCTCACACACACACACTACATCTCTCTCTCTCTCTCTCGTTTTTTTCTCCTCTCTCTCTCTCTCGGCTTCTCTCTCTCTCGTTTTTTTTCTCCTCTCCTCTCTCTCTCGGCTTCTCTCTCTCTCTCTCCCGTGTCGCCATCCGTGTCCCCCCGTGTCCCCAGCCGTGTCCCCATCCAAAAAAGTTGCTTAGCCGTGTCCAACGCCACGTGGCGTGTCGGGACACGTTTCCCGTCGTGTCCCCGCCGTGTCCCCGTGTCCCCGTGTCGGGACACTGCAGTACGGGGTGCCAGAGAGGTGTCGGTGCTTCATAGCAGCTAGTTTTTGCTGCTTCATCTGCCTCAGTTCGTTCACCTTCAGTAGCTCTGTTGCCCACTCCAGCCTCACATCCCACTCAGTCTACGGGAAAGCCCAAACCCCAATGGTCGCAGACACTCGTGGATGAGTGCAGCTATTGCCATGAGAAGGGTCATTGGAAGCATGCGTGCCCTAGGCGTCTCCAGCCTAAAGGACGTACTGCTTCTCAGTCAACTAGTTCTTCAGCTCGTCGGCCACCGCCTATGAAGCACCGACACTCCTAGGAGGTGCCGTATTGCCGTATGGGACACGGGGACACGGCGGAATACGTATGGGACACGCCACGTGGCGTGTCCCCCAATTTTTTTGAATTTTTTTAGGGGGACACGGCGGGGACACGGGGGGACACGGCGGGGACACGTGGGGGACACGGCTGGGGGACACGGCAGGGGGCAAATTGTAATTTTTTAAAAAAAATTTGGGGTCAATTTGTAATTTTTCAAATTTTCAGGGGTCAAATTATAATTTTTTAAAATTTTTGGGGGTCAAACTGTAATTATCAATCTTTAAATTTTTTAATTTTTTATAATATTTTTATATATATTAATATATATATTGCCGTGTCCCCCGCCGTGTCCGTGTCCCTTTTTTCAAAATTGCCGTATCCGTGTCCGTATCCGTGTCCGTGTCCGTATTTGTATCCGTGTCCGTGCTACATAGGCCACCGCAACAGAATTCTCGCCCTCCAGCAGCTTTGGCAACACCTTCCTCCAGCGGCACTCCTCCTCCACCTCAGTTTGATTTTGAGCAGTTTCAGCAGTATCAGGCTTATATGGCAGCCATTCAGGGAAATTCTTCCCAAACTTCTGCCCTGACTATTACTACCGCAGGTTTGCATGGTGCTTACAGCACAGGTATCTTACCCACCACCTGGCTATGTGATTCTGGTTCCTCTCATCATATGACTCCTGATTTGTCTCTTCTTAGTCATTGTATGTCTCCTGTTTCTCCTATTAGTATTTCTACTGCCAATGGCTCTCCAATGCAAGTTGTCTCTATTGGTTCTATCCTCCCTACTACATCTTCTTCTCTGTCTATTCCTAATGTCTTTTATGTTCCTCACTTGACATTGAGTCTGCTTTCGATTAGCCAGTTGTCTGATTCCGGTTTTGATGTTATCTTTTCCTCTTCTGGTTGTGTTGTGCAGGATTGGGATTCCAGGAAGCAGATTGGGGCAGGCCGTAGAGTTGGTGATCTCTATATCCTGGAGCATTTGCATTATTGCATATCTCACCAGAGTCTTCTTCCACTGCTGCGTCATCTTTTCGTTTAGATAATAAATCTTCTCCCTTTTATCTTTGGCATTCTAGATTAGGACATTTGTCTAGTGAGCGTCTGAAACTTTTGGTTAAATCCGGTCATTTGGGAAACATTTCTATTAGTGATATTTCTGCCTGCAGTGGTTGTAAATTGGATAAAATGACTGCTTTACCTTTTAATAAAAGTTCTTTTGTTTCTACTTCTCCCTTTCAGCTTGTTCATACTGATTTATGGGGTCTTTCCCCGGTTGTTGCAAGAGGTGGTTTTGTTTACTATGTTTCTTTTGTGGATGATTTTAGTCGGTATACATGGGTGTACTTAATGACGCATAAATCTGATTTCTTTAAAATTTATCAAAGTTTTCATGGTATGGTTCAAACTCAATTTTCTGCGTCTATAAAAATTCTTCGTTCTGACTTTGGGTGGGGAATATTCACTTTCTGAGTTTGAAAAATTTTTAGACACCCATGGGACAATCCATCAGTCTTCTTGTACTGATACTCCTGCTCAGAATGGTAAAGCTGAAAGAAAGCATCGTCATCTTCTTGATACTGCTCGGTCTTTACTATTATCATCCTCTGTTCCGTCTATTTATTGGGGAGAAGCTATTCTCACTGCAGCCTATCTTCTGAATCAGATGCCCACTCCTCTTCTCTCCGGTCGCTCTCCTTATGAGCAGCTCTATGGTCAGGTTCCCAACTACTCTCTTCTTAAAGTGTTTGGTTCCACTTGTTTTGTGCTTCTTCCCAAGAAAGATCGCACTAAGCTCAGCGCCCGTTGTGTCTTAGGGGTTTTTCCTGGGATATGGCATTAATCAGAAAGGCTATCAGTGTTATGATCCTATCACCAAAAAGCTGTATGTCTCTAGGCATGTCGTCTTCTTAGAGCGCCTTCCATATTTCACTCTTCCTCCCAAAACTACTCCTGTAGCTAAGGAAGATTTACTCTGTGTTGACCCATTTCCTGTAGATGTGCCTACTGACGAATATACCTCTACTCTTGAGATCTCTGATATTTCTGCAGCTTCTCACCGCCCTCCGATCACTCAAGTCTACACCCGCCGTCAAAATGCCTCTGAAGATATAGAGCTCACCACTTCTCCCACTGCTCCTCAATTTGCCTCTGAAGATCCTGATCCGCCTCCTCGCTGGTATCCTACCCGTGATCGTCATCCTCCGGTAAAATATGGTTTTTCTAATACTTGTTTCTCCTCTTCCTACCAATCATTTCTTTCTCGAATTCACACTTATTTCGAGCCTAGGTCCAATAAAGAAGCTTGTCAAGCTCCCAACTGGGTGGATGCCATGAATGCTGAACTCACTGCGCTTGCTCAAAATGACACTTGGGAGTTGGTTCCACTCCCGCCTGGCAAGAATCTTATTGGTTGCAAATGGGTCTACAAGGTCAAGACTCATTCTGATGGCTCCTTGGAATGGTACAAAGCTCACCTTGTCACAAAAGGTTTCTCTCAGGAGTATGGCATTGATTATGAGGAGACCTTTGCTCCCGTCGCTAAAATGACCACTGTTCGCACTTTGATCTCTGTTGCCGCTGTGAACCAATGGCCTCTTTCTCAGTTGGATGTGAAGAATGCCTTTCTCAATGGCTTTCTCTCCGAAGAGGTTTATATGCCCTCCTCCGGTACTGTTTGTCATCCTTCCGATACTGTTTGTCACTTACGTCGGGCTCTCTATGGTTTGAAACAATCCCCTTGCGCTTGGTATGCACGATTTCAAGCTGTGGTTCTTGAGATTGGTTTCAAGCCAAGTATGCATGACTCTGCTCTCTTTCTTTGCCGTACCTCCCATGGTCTAGTTCTTTTGTTGCTCTATGTTGACGATATGATCATCACCGGTTCTGATACTGCCGCCATTAGTGACGTCAAACGTCATCTCTTCCGGGCATTTGAAATGAAAGAGTTGGGCCCTCTTCGGTATTTTCTTGGCATTGAGGTTGCTTCTTCTCCTCAGGCGTATCTTCTGGGGCAGTCCAAGTATGCTTCTGATATTTTTCATCGTGCTCATCTCACTGACACCAAGACTGTTGATACTCCCCTTGAACTTCATGCCAAGTTCTCTGCTTCGGATGGTGTTCCTCTTGAGGATCCTACGGAATACCGTGAATTGGTCGGTTGTCTGGTTTATCTCACTGTGACTCGCCCGGATATTGCCTATGCCGTTCATATTATTAGTCAGTTTGTCTCTGCTCCTCGGTCTACACATTAGGCATCTCTATTACGCATCCTCCGTTATGTTCGTGGTACTCTTCATTAGTGTCTTCTGCTCTCTTCTACATCTAGTTTGACACTTCATGCTTATGCTGATGCTGATTGGGCTGGGGATATTAGTGATCGCAAATCTACCTCCGGTCTGTGTGTTTTCCTCAGTGATTCTCTTATTTCCTGGCGGAGTAAAAAGCAATCTGTTGTTGCTCGCTCCACCACTGAAGCTGAATATCGTGCTATGGCTCATGCTACGTCTGAACTTGTGTGGCTTCGCTGGCTTATCTCTGATATGGGTGTTTCTGTAACTTCCCCTACGCCTCTTTATTGTGATAATAAGAGTGCCATTCAGATAGCCCACAACTCGGTCTTCCATGAGCGCACTAAGCACATTGAAATTGATTGCCACTTCATTCGCCAGCATCTTCAATCTGACACCATCACTTTACCCTTCAACCCTTCTACGCTCCAGTTGGCGGACTTCTTCATGAAGACTCACATTGCTGCTCGGTTTCACTTTCTCCTTGGCAAACTCTCGATGCTCTCTGGGCTCGCATCTTGAGTTTGAGGGGGGGTGTGAAAGTGTATCTCTGTATTAGGAATATATGATCACATAATAATCATATATTCTGTATCTTTTCAATTAGGTATTGACTTCGTAGGTTTGGTAGCATATCATGATCTTCTACTTTAGGTACTATATCGTGATTGCATTGTAATATTTTCCTTCCTTTTTAGGTGTAGATGTTCTCCTATTTAATCATGTAATAGCCTAGTTATTGAACACATTCAGAAATTCAGTAATACAATACGTTAGTTTTCCATCTCTCAGAAAACTTACACCTTCTAGGAAGATCATAAAGTTCTTAAGGTTCCTTGCTTTTCTCTAGAGGTATGCTACTAGGACTACATTTATCACAACAATATGTACAATATGCTTAGGTGGCACTAGATCATGGGGCAATAAATAAGATGCCATAATACATTGCCCAATGTAACTGTGCCACATAAGCATGTTGGGTATATTGTTGTGGAAAGTGTTGTGTTAATAGACTTTCCCTCATCTCTAACACTGACTAGCCGGCTATAGGTGTTAGAAGTACCTCCGAGTCGATCACATTAGTGTTAAATAATTTGAGCCGGGCACACATTGAAAACTAAAGAGATACATTTGTCCATCACTTTGGCTCAGAAATACATCGCAAGTGTGAAGAAACTAACTCAGAAGCCAACAATGGCGAATCAGTGTAATGGAAGCTATACCTATTAATTCTCATCTGTTAGATTTTCTTATTCAAACTTCTGTTCCAATTCATTGTATGTGGGAAAGGAACTTTCGCAGCTTTTCTATAATAGAAGTGGTAGAAGGAAGGAAGGAATTTCCTTTTTCTGCATGTAGATAAATGTATTTTCTAGTGTTTGATAGCTCGATATTATAGTGTTGGGAAAAGGTTTTGCGATAGTTGATGATCTAACATGGTATAAGAGTTATATCGTGGTACAGTTCATGATCTAACATCATCTACATTATTTATCATCTTTGTTTTACTTTTGCTTCTTCACGTGTATGCTTGCAAGATGGGTGTTGCTTTAGGGATGGTGTTTATAGCTTGACATATGTTGTTTGGACCATTTGCAAAGTTTTGGAGGCTATTGGTGATCTATCAACTAGTTGCCATATTCCTGCCATGCAAGATCCCTATTTCCAGTTTTCATGTTGGTGCATCTGTATCATGCCATAGTGTCCTGTGTGCATACTGTACCTCTTAGCCTGCAGTTGGCTGTGGTGATTCTTGGCCAGTGCTCACATGGCTGTGACCTGTAACATGTTAGGCTTGAATATTGTAGTTTGGGTTTGTTTTTTAATCTAATTTGTGAATTTGCCATGCCTTGGTACAACATGATAGCCGCCCAGACCTGGTAGCAGGATTTGCATCAGAACCCCTGGCACACTCAAGCTCTCTCAGTTGATGATTTCACCACTTTGTTTACATCAAATGTACTCAACAATGGTAATTTGTAAGACATCACATGCTACCAATGAGGGCTTGTGTGGTTGGAAATCGCTTGTGATAGAATTGGATTACTTGCTAGAGAACTTTACTAGTTTGCAACATAGTGGCTCATCTTTTTCTATGTTCAACTATGTAGTCTACCTCCCTTTTTTCCTCAGGAAAAGGATAAAAGCTATTCCCTGATGCTTGTCCCTATAATTGAGAATGCTGAAGGTGTGGTGTGAGTAGTTGCACAAAGCAGCTGCTGTTGGGCTTTAACCTGCATTCTCATGCTTGGTACTCCAAGCTTTTACACCATTAATGGCCCCTGCTAGGCACTCCCTCCGAATAATTATGCTTGTTTCTCTTAGTCTGTTCCGCCTTCTCTCTTTTTATTGTTGTCTTTCTAGAAAATGCAATATAGAGCCCCGAGTGCTTATTGAAATTTGTCTCCTTTCCTCCAGTTATGAATATTTTATGAAGCGGCAACAAGCTCATGATATACATCCAAAGAAGCTTATGGATATTGTAAAACGCCTAGATGAGGGTCTATACAGGAGTGCTGCCAATAAGGTTCCTAATAGTTTCCTATCCTTTCTATGTCATTCTGTTGCTGAAGTATATACTTCGTTTTCAATTGAGTGATAGCATAGAACAACTCTATTTAGTTGTATTAATTACATTAGTAGTTCCATATCATTGAACAACTGGAAAGTTTTTCCTGAACAACTATTAGTTGACTGTTTTAGAGTGTTCACACTTTTATGTTTAGTTTATGATATGGGCTTTTTTATTGCTAGGACGAGTATCTGAACCTGGGGACTCTGGAGAATCGTTTACATGATTTGATAAAATGTTTACCACCCATGATTAATCACAACCAACCATATCCGCAGCGTGTTAATTCTTCCTCGCCTATTGGTACAATGATACCGACCCCGGGTATTTCTAATGGTGGGACTTCAAACACAATGGTTGCATCATCTGTAGATAATTCCATGATTTCTACAGGTGCTAATCCAAACGTGGTACCTATGACTCTAAATACTGGAAGCTTCCTAGCAACTGCTAATGGTTCTTCTGTTGGGATGCACAGTGTTTCTTTCAGTTCATCTGATGGTACCTGAAATTTATATTTTCTACGTCACTAGTTATTAACTGCTCTTCCAGACTCCGATGTAACAAAGACAACATTTGCAGGGTCCATGTCTAAAGGATACCAACATTCAAATGCCAGCTTTCCCATGAATTCAGGTGGGAACAACGGGTTGTCCTCAACTGGTGTACAGAGAATGACAAGCCAAATGATCCCTACTCCTAGATTTAGTGCTAACAATAATCCTCCTTACACGAGTGTGCAATCTTCCAATAATGCGGGTGCCTGTTCAACTGTTGAGTCTACAATGGTATCACAGCCTCTGCCCCTGGAGCAAAAGCAGCATGTTGGTGGTCAAAACAGCCAGATACTGCACAACCTGGGCACCCATACGAGTGGCGGACTTGGGTCTGGTTTGCAGCAGAAATCGTATGAATTTCCAAATGCTAGTTTAGGTATGATGAGGAGCAACTCGCAGTTGCTCAATTGTCCTGGAACTTCTGAGGGCTATCTGACTGCCACTCCATATGGCAGTTCACCCAGACCTTCGCAGCACTATGATCAACACCAGAGACCACTGATGCAGGGTACTCCCTCAATATGGTCATCTTGTGAAAGATTTGACCTGTCAAGTTGTAGGATTCATAATCAAATTCATTCTCACTAGTAGTATTTTTGCAGGTGATGGATATGGGATGAACACTCCTGATTCTTCTGGGTCTGGAAATGTTTATTGTCCTGTAACGTCTACTGGTTCACCAATGAATAATCAGAATTTGAGTCCTGCAAAGTTGCAGTCTATATCCAGAAACAACCCACCTTTTATGAATAATCAGTCGAATTTGCAGACCACCAAACAAGCTGCAAATGTAATGATTCAATCAATTGATCAACCTGAAAAGATGAATATCTTAGCTTCAAATTCATTCCGAGAAAATCTATTGCAGTCTGACCATCAGCACCAATTTCAGCAGCACGCACATCACTTGCAACAAAAGCACTTTGTTCAGCATCAACGGCAACAAAAGCAGCAATTTCAGCAGCATGAGATACTGTTAAAGAATGATTCTTTTGGTCCTTCTCAGCTGACTTCTGATGTACGCATTCAACTAAAGCCTGAGCAAGGAATTGAGTATAACGATGAAGCTATGCACTCTCAAGTTTCAGAGCAATTCCAGTTTTCTGAGTTGCAGAACCAATTGCGGCAAAATTCTGCTGACGATAATTCTGGAGGCACTGAGTTGCTTTCCCTTCCATCTGTCTCGCAGGATATATGCTCATTGCCAACTCGATCTTCACAACCGAGGCAACAATTTATGCATCCTCACCAGCTGGTTGTTGAGACACCGAATGATTTCAGCTGTCTTTCTGTTGGAGGACAAGTAGAAAGGCTACGGCCAGGTCAATGGCATCCAAAGTCACGAGACAGGTCTCAAATACCTGGGAACTCGTCGCATGAGCCGAATATTCGAGAGGAATTCCATCAGAGAATAACTGGGCAAGATGAAGCTCAACGCAATAATTTATTGTCAGAAGGATCTCTTTCTCAAACTGTCATTATAAGAACAGCAGATCCCACAAACTCTTGTGGCACTACCTATCGGTCTGGTAATCCAAACCGTGAAAGGCAGTTCCGGAATCAGCAAAGGTGGTTATTGTTTTTACGGCATGCTCGTCGTTGTATGGCTCCAGAAGGGAAATGCCTAGAAGTTAACTGCATAATTGCTCAAAACCTTTGGAAGCATGTGGACCGCTGCAATGTGTCTCAGTGTCCAGATCTTAAATGCCGCCAAACGAAAATGTTACTTAAGCATTACAAAGATTGCAGGGACACGCAATGCCCTGTTTGTGTTCCTGTGAAAAATTATGTGGAGGCACAACTGAAGGCACATGCTCATCTAGATTCTAATTCTGGCTTGCCATCTTCAACCAATGGATCATATGAATCATATGATAGTAGGGACTCCGCAGCTAGATTAATTTCAAGGATAGGTCCACCGTTTGTTGAAACTTCAGAAGATTTACAGTCTTCTATGAAACGCATAAAGACAGAGCAACACTCCCAGCCTCTTGTTTGTGGGAATGAAAGCTCTGTCTTATCAGTCGCTACCAGCAGTGAATTCGATGTACTCCATGATGCACGACGTCGGGAGTACCAAAATGGTGACACTTGCATGTCAATTAAAGCTGAGGTCAAAGAAGTGAAGAGGGAAGTTCCTTCAAGTTTTCGGCAAGAAAATCACAATACTAGTGATATTAGGAAGTGCTGCACGGATGATGCCTATGATCAGAAACCTGTTGGTGGACCTATTATATCACATGATCCTGCCGGTACTGCTCGACAAGAATCTGTCAGAAGTGAGAAAGAGATGGACCAATTTAAAGAGGAACGTGTTATATTGCCTGCTGAAAATGCATCTGGAACCAAATCTGGGAAGCCAAAAATAAAGGGAGTGTCATTGACCGAGCTGTTCACTCCTGAGCAAGTCAGGGAACATATAATGGGTCTTCGGCAATGGGTTGGCCAGGTCAGTATGTGTATCTGCCTTTGTCGTAATGTTTACAGTCATCAATTATATGTTACTGCTTTTCTTCATTAGTAGAAACTGGTGTGCATAGATATTGCTCCTGGGTGCAGTTTTGCAGCCACGGAACATCCATTTTGCATATACTCCTATGTATGATAGGCATTCTTCCTTGCTAAGAGAAATATACGTCTGCCCGTTTTGAGTGTTGCAATAAACTCCAGTTTGAAGAAGTTATATTCCTACCGGTCACATTTTCACAGGCTCTTTTGCCCCTATTTCCATCACGATTTGTGGTTTGCGTTAAGCAATCCCATAGTTATATGTTCTACAACTGTTAATGCAAGTGATCAGAGCAAAACTAGCCATGTGGCTCAGATAGAATATTTGTTCTGCAGAGAAACCCGTATGTCTGTGGGGTGGCTGCTGGCCCAGAGTTCTAAAAGTCGGCCGACTAATCCCTGCCTAGAAGCTAGGCAGAGGTCCAATGCCTAGATTAGGAAGCCGACTGACTAGGCGCTGGGCGACCGACTAGTCGGCGCATCAATTTTATGTTTACTGCTTTTCTTTATTAGTAGATACTGGCATGCATAGATATTAATCTTGGGTGCAGTTTTGCAGCCACGGAACATCCATTTTGCATATACTCCTATGTATGATAGGCATGCTTCCTTCCTAAAAGAAATATATGTCAGCCCGCTTTGGATTTTGCAATAGACTCCAGTTTGAAGAAGTTATATTCCTACTGATCACATCTTCACAGGCTCTTTTGTCCCTATTTCCAACACCTGGATTAGGAGAGGCTAGGGTGCTAGGTGACCGACTAGTCGGCGCCTAGGCCCTAGGCGTTCCTTCTCCGCCAGACCAGCACCTAAGAGTTTTAAAACATTGGCTGCACCGTAAATTTTTGCTAGCGCAGACAATAAAAACTTACATGTGTTTCTTCACTATTTATACGCTTATTATAGTTTCTCAATCAAGGTAAGGACCCACCCTTTTGTTGGCCCAATAACTTGTTGGAGCCTAACAACATGACCCAAAATACCTAAGCCCAAGTTATTTGCTAGTGGGGGGTGGTCCATTATTTTCCATTGAAACTTCTTCTAACCCACCAATGTGGGACAAATATTGGGTATTTGAATTGATAGGAAAATATAGTTTTTTGTATACGGACACTATTGATGCAGGATAATAATCTGTAAAAAGGAAGTAGATATTATTCCTATTTTGAAAGCGTTACTGAATGATCTGATAGTTTTGGTCAGTCATAATAACCTCCAATAATGTGTCTAGCTGGCATTTGTTGAGTGGGGTGGATGAAAGATTTCTTTTATTTGAGTGGGTTGGATATATCAAGGGACTTCAAAAGTTCAGCAGAGTGGGCTAGACAGAAGCCCCAAGCAGTGTTTTAAATAGCGATAGGCGCACCAAGGCGCCCTGGTCCCTTGGAGCTTTAAGCACAAGGTGCAAGGCGAGGCGCAAGGTTTTTTAGAACAAGTAGAATTCTAATATAGGTAAAATACTTTCAACACAAGCAAACACTTATAAAACATTCAAATGTCATAAAACATAGCATTTCAACAACGGTTTAGCTTTAGAGACGCAACAAAATGATTACGGCAATTAAATCTAAAGTCATGGCTGTCATAGTGTCATGCATAGGCATTAATCATCATCCTCAGCACCAATAACGTCATCTTCATCATCATCATCATCATTTGATTTATATCCTTCCACATCTTCTTCTTCCTCCTCATTGGACTCATCCGTTTATCTATATTCCCATTCTTTCCATTCTCCCCATTCTCCTACATCCTCATCTATAAGACAATAAAGTGTTGTCTTTCCTTTTGAAGCCCTTGGCTTTGCCTACGTCGCGGTAGGTGTTGACTTTGAAGTTGATCTAGTTGTTTGCCTGGTATTTCGGCGCCAACAGCTACAGCAACATCATCCAAAGTCAAATCATCATCTTCAAACACAAGAGCTTCCTCCATCCTCCCAACCAGCCATTCATTGCTCTCATCAATATTTCAATGATATGGAATCAATTTTATCACGTTTGATGTATTGACGTTTCAATGTTCTATTTATACTTAACAAAAACCAAGTCATTGAGACGCTTTTGAGCAAAGTCTATTTCTCTTTTTGGTGTGAATCTTCATTAACAATTATAAAAGGGACTTAAATTCATGATCATACATAACTAAAGTAAGTCAATGAATGCACTAGATTATTATGTACTAACATGCTCAAAGACACTCCAGTTTCGCTCACATCCCGAGGAACTACAAGGCTAAGAACTTTGATGGCAAATTTTTGCAATTCAGGAGTTTCATGACCAAATGATGCCCACCGGTCAGCTGCATACCATAGATTTTGGAAAACATTCTTAAAGTGAAACTCTTGATCAAAGTCGGTAGTAGATTAACATGGAGTGATGGTGATACCTGGTGTCCTCGTACTTCTTTGCCTTTTTGCCATTGGGTTACCAAAGATTCCCTCAGCTTCTCTTACTTCATCAATTCGGAAACAATAGTATCTTGTGTAGTTGGATTCGGGGTCAACCTTGTGATACATGCACATAGGCCTGTAATGACTTTTGGAGCTTTGCAAGCATTTGAATCCTTGTAAAAAAATTCAGGATTTAAGTAAAAACCAGCTGCATGCAAAGGCCTATGCAATTGGACATCCCACCTGTGGTCAATTATCTCAAAGACCTGATTATACTCTCCTTATTTCCTTGGAAGGACTTTACAATAGCTTCTTTAGCTTGATCCATAGCCTCATAAATGTATCCCATTGGAGGCTTGACTTCTCCATCAACCAACCTAAGTACATGAACGAGTGGACATGCGAACTTGAGAGAAAAGTGCACATCCCTCTTTTTTAAGAAGAGGAACTCGCACCTGATGATAAGTTAGTGGGTCAAACTTGGACCATATTGCCAATAGCCTTTATCATTGGCCCAAAACTATCATAGTTCACTGCATTAGAGGTATCCCAGCATCATATATCCACCTTGCAATACATTGATGAGCCTGATCTCTCAATTGTTTCTTATATGGTTCATTCTCATCGATCTTTGTCTGCCTGCCCTTGGCTTTTTTATTTTCCACCACAACCTTTGGTTTAGTAGTGAAGTAACAGTCAAGAGGCCCTATGTTCCTTGGTTTCTTAGGCTTAGACTGAATAGACGTGGAGGTGCTTCCACGATCAGAAGGCTTCCTACCTTGTCGATTGGATTGGACATTCTCCTCTAAATCGTCAAGGTCATAGTCTTCATCGTTCATCACATCATCAAAATCTGGTATTGAAATATAAAATATTTTGATTCTTTGCTTCAGTCTTTTTTAACATGTACTGCTTAATCTCCTCTTTAACCTCAGGTGGGCATCGGCGACATGCCTTTGCATTCCTATAACCTCCGGCAAGGTGCTGTTTCATTCTTAAGACACCACCATTTTTCATTTCATTACAAAAATTGCACTTCTACTTGGAAACATTTTGGGGCTCAACCTGCTTCGAATACTTCCAAGCAGGGTCCAACCTTTTACTTCTATTTTTAGCTGACATCTACGATAAACAAGTTGATAAAATGAATTCACTAATTTCAGTGCTGGGAAAAACAGAGAAGGTGGAGAAAATTAAATCTGATTAAAAAACAAAGAGAGAGAAACAGGGTAAGAAGAAAAGAGAAGAAGAAGAAGAAGAAGAAGAGGAAAAAAATCAGACCAGAGTTCTTTTTACAGAAATGAAGTTCTTTTTTTATATGAAAAAATGAAGTCTCAACAATAACAACAACAATAACATAACCCATTTAGTCCCCAATAATTGGGGGTATGGGCGGGGGAAGGATAGGAGACAGACCTAACCTTTGGCAATAAATGCACAAAGTGGCTGCTCCCAGAAAATGAAGTCTGATTAAAAAAAAAGAAAAAAAAAGAAACAGAGTAAGAAGATACAAGAAGAACTCCAGTCGAGCAAAAAAAAAAAAAAAAAGAAGAAACAGAGTAGAAGAAGGGAGAAGAAGAAACATGTTAAGTCAATGTTGATCGATCAGACTGGAACTGGGCCCCTTCGAATGAAATGTTAGGGTTTTTTGATCTCTGCTGGCTGCTGCTATGTCGACAAGTGTAGGTCTATTGATCTCTGTAAGGTAATTTTATCTGGTGCATTTGGCACATGGCTTTTTTTTATTTTTTTTATCAAGATGAAGGGTTAGGATGAAATCTAGGCAAAATACACAAAAGCTTGCGCCTTGCGCTCTTAATAGTTTTGTGCTTAACCATAACCCTATGAAGCGCTAGACATGCGCCTCGCCTCGCTTTGCGCTTAAGCGCGCTTTTTAAGACACTAGCCCCAAGGTTTCATGTTATTTGTATAATTAAAGCTATGGGGGCTGGGATTGTTCTTCCAAGGAGAACCAATTTTCATTCAAACGATATCGTGGCTTCCAATCCTCTATCAAACTTCCAGCCCAGCCTCTTCAACTTCCAGCTTGCCTCGCTCTTGGGTTATTTTCATTGTTTTCAAGTGAATACTTCAAGCATATGTGGCTCTGCCCTGCGCGTGCGTCTATCTTATGTTTGTGGAAGCTCACGAACTGTCGATGCATATTTAATGACATATGTGACAGATTGCACTCCTTTCTGCTTATAAGTTGAGTCATATAGTGAAGATAATTGAATGCGATTAGAAGTCGCACATTATCTGTGTCAAGTGCTAATATCGCTTAATCAGATGCAAGATACAATGTGGTATGTAAATCTAAAATGGACTCACTCTTTTCTGCTTATGAGTTCAGTCACATTGGGAAGATAATTGAATGCAATTAGATGTCACACATTATATGTGTCAAGTGCTAATACCCCTTAATCAGATGCAAGGTGCAAAAGTGGCATGTGAATCTAAAATGGGCTCAAGCATCTCTAAGAGTGGATCTATTTAATTTTGACCTGAACGGGAAGAAAGAAAGCAAGTGGAGTGTTTTTTTTTTTTTTTTTGGCTCAGTAAGTGGAGTACTTGACTGATGAACATTATTATATCTGATGAACGTTGACCTCTTCAGTAGGAAATTTCCTAGTTTTATAGATACCTCTTTTATTCCATTTCCAATGCACCAATGTACAGTTTGCCGAACCATTCTTTCCCACAGAAACCAAATAATGTATTTTGACTCTTGATCAGATGGTTACAGGTGGATCTAGGGTCTGAATTGGTTGGAGTTCTTTTAGATATGACTGGAAGTCGGCTATGGGTTGTTGCTTTTTGAGGGTAAACGTGGAAGCCTTTAATTTTTTTACTGTTTTTCAATAGGGAAAATTTCAAAATGCCCCCAAACTTTGACCTCAATGTCTCATCGCCCCCCAAACTTTCAAAAAATCATCAATTTCCCTTTTTAATACAGCAACGAAGAATACCAAAGAAAAAGCTAATGAATCAACACAAAATCCATCAACCAACTAACCAATCACAGAAAGTAACTCTAATGTACTACCACAACCTTTTTGCTGAAAAATCAAGCACCACGAGATATGAGAATAACACTATATGGAGTAGGACTTCACAACCATTTATATGGCATGCTTGTTTGTTAGTACTATGTTCATACTACGTATGCATGCAAACATGTATTTGCAGAGTGTATGCGCACGTATACATATGAATGTATTTGTGTGCATTTTTTCTTACTCAATTGAAATCAACAGTCCATTTGGCCATCATGTATTTGGGTGTATTTTTTTACCCATTTGAAATCAACAGTCTGTTTGGCCATCTCTTACTGAATTAGAACTGGTCTAGAGAGTTGTTTGGTTATGGGACAGGAGTTCCTGCACATAATAAATTTTAAGTTTGGTTGTAAACATATGCCAAAGATTGTTTATACATGAGTTCGTGGTTGCCTTCTATATTTCCCGGTATTTTTTGTCTCTTGCACCATTTCTTTTCCTATCTGCTTACCAGGTCATGTTCTTGTTTGAAGATGAGATATTATTCGTGCTTTTTGCTTTTGACAGAGTAAAGCAAAAGCAGAAAAAAATCAAGCAATGGAGCATTCAATGAGTGAGAACTCATGCCAGTTATGTGCAGTCGAGAAGCTAACTTTTGAGCCACCACCTATCTATTGTTCACCATGTGGTGCTCGCATTAAAAGAAATGCAATGTATTATACCGTAGGAGCTGGTGATACGCGACACTTCTTCTGCATTGCATGCTACAATGAGGCCCGTGGAGAGGCTATTCTAGTTGATGGAACTGCTATTCAGAAGGCAAGGCTGGAGAAGAGGAGAAACGACGAGGAGACTGAAGAGTGGGTATGTTGTATCCATGCTTTTTGTAGAACTATATCGAATGATCCTTAATTAGCATTAATATATTATCTTTTTATTGCACTTTATACAGTGGGTTCAATGTGACAAGTGTGAGGCTTGGCAACATCAAATCTGTGCACTGTTCAATGGTCGAAGAAATGATGGTGGGCAAGCTGAATATACTTGTCCAAACTGCTACATAGCTGAAATCGAAAGAGGGGAGCGTATGCCCTTGCCACAGAGTGCTGTTCTTGGAGCAAAAGATTTGCCTAGAACAATCCTCAGTGACCACATAGAGCAACGATTATTTAGGCGATTGAAGCAGGAAAGACAAGAGAGGGCAACGTTTCAGGGAAAGAGTTACGACGAGGTGATTCCTTTGACTTGCGTGGAGATGCTGTAGTGGATAATGTTTGATGTTTTCTGGTTACATGTCACAAGAATAAATTTTCTTTGTGCTGGGTGAACTTGTGTTATTTGAAATGCATTACTTCATAAATGATCAAGAAAGTCAATTGGGTTAATGGGGACTTGCATAGAGATCCTTTAGTTTGATCAACTGCTTTTGTTATAAGAAATGACCTGAATTTTTAAGTGGAGCAGCTTGATTTCTTTAAAAAGCAGGTTGGTTGTTAGAAGTTCGGCCCAGTTTTATTTGGTGTTGTAGGGGAAGGAGTGACTGTCATAAACCATATTCAGTCAGACTGGCATGACGCACACGACTAATTTTCTTTTTCGACTGGAGCATCTGGTAATGCGATCCAGTTCTACTTGATTAAGCCCCGTGCTCATCCAAGGAGGGAGTTCTCTTAAGCTCTGAAAGAAGCACTTGGTCTTGGTTACCTATCCTTGACTAGGCATGGAGACTCCCCCTCATAGCCAACATTTGGCCCACTAATTTATGGAAGAATTGGTTCTGAAACATTGAGTTTCGTAACTAATGGGATTTCTTAAACTGCACGCTATTTGTTTTATTGGTGCAGACTAAGAGTGTTCGCTGTTCCATGCTGGATAGTCACGCATCACGGGACTCTCCCAACCTGTGGTGGATCAGGAGACAAAGTCAAAGTCCTTAATCCTTTGCCCCCAAGTCTTTGACATGATCTCCCTGACTCCCTGTCCACTAAGCAGCAATGGTCCTTGTTTTCGGATAAGCCAAGTGCCTTTGGCAAGGAAGCTCTTAGAGCTTCCCTTTTATCGTGGAAAGTTTTAGAAAGGGGTAAAGAACAAGCTATGAAGCATCTTAGAAATTTGTTGCTCTAATAATCGAAGGTGATAGAGTATATCCACACATCAGGCAAACTAGAAAGGTTGTATTTGAAGTTTGCGAGAGAAAAATATTGGCCTTGGGGGAGAGAGCTGGCTGAAAGTTATTACGCACTTACAGTGGTTGCCTGCTGCCAATAAGCATATAATAGGTATAAATGAACAAGAATGGAATTTTCGAGAAGAAAGCCTCCTTACAGGAAAGCCAGACATTGCGGTTAGACTGCTAAACCAGACAGCCTGGGGCGGGAACCCAATCACCGAGGGGGCGGGCCCCTCCGTTGTCAGCCTCTCTGCAAGCTGGCTGGCTTCCCCGAAGTGGGTAGCTTGTCCCAACCTTTACTCAAACCAGGGTAAGTCAATTTCCCGCCCGTGCACCTACCTCCATTGGCTGTGTAGCCGGCAGAGTTGTAGCGAACTTCTATTCTCTCCAACTATGCATCTTCAATAAAGACTACTGGAATTTGTCCCACATCGGTTAATTATAACCTCGAAAACTAGTATATGAGCCTGGCGGCCTCTCCACTCATTGCCAATTGGTTTTGAGTTGGATGCTTTAACATGGTATCAGAACTAAGTTTTCATTGGCTTTTCCGCTTTGTTTGTGCCATAGTAGCACTTTTTTTCGTTGTGATCGGTATGTTCCGGATTATTTGTCAACCTCTCCACGTGCGAATCAAGGGTCGCACGTGTGGGGGAGTATTGGAATTTGTCCCATGTCAGTTAATTATCACCTTGAAAGCTAGTATATGAGCTTGGGCGGCCTCCCCACTCATTGCCAATTGGTTTTGAGTTGGATTCTTTAACAAAGACCCATTTCTCACTTTCTTACAGTTCAATAGGCTTGTTCGTCCAAACCGCACATCTGACGGGACCAGCACTATGTTATGGCCAAACAGGCTCTCAACCCACCTCCAATGGTTCCCAAATATGAAGGCCGTGAGTCCGTGACCCTCCTCACCTCGTGGCATCCTGGTTTGGGTGTGATTTTGTCAAGGAGGACCTTTGTATTACGATTTCTTGTTGACCCTTTTGTGTTGGACAACGCCATCTATGCCAAGCCTTGTTTCACATAATTGCAGCCTGGTTCATGTTCTATGAGTATCTTACTGACTAGATTTTTCTCTCATGTACAGTAGGATTTGTTCTATTTTAGGGGGTGGTTTTGACAAATTGACGGCAGGATAAGAAAATGGATTCGCTATGGTGCTTCCGGTGATGTTTGGCTGAATGGTTGAGTCATAAGTGTGGTGCAGGAGATGGGAGAGGGACGACTTTAGGATTTTGTTATAGTTGGCAGTTGATATGAAGATTTGTGTTTAATTTTGATAATTGGTAGGAGTGAGACTTCCTTTAGATCTTCATTAGATCTTCTTGTCAACAAATTCTGACAAGCAAGTGTGGTGTGATTTTGGTAATACAGGAATGTTGGCTCTATTTTCAGCAAACCACATGGTCGACAATGTAATTTCATTTTTTGTTGCCTTGTCGTTCTATATATTTTTATGTTTGTGGTTGCTGATTCTCTGTGCCGAGTTTCAGACATGCATTTGGGTGCAATTTACATAATCTTATGATGTTTGTTTTATTTTGTTCACTGTGTGCAGCTGATACTGCCAATCCATTCCAAGGGCTCTAACATATTTGTTACCATTGGTGTCTCCAGGTTCCAGGAGCAGAAGCACTTGTAGTTAGAGTTGTTTCATCAGTTGACAAAAAGTTAGATGTTAAGCAGCGATTCCTTGAGATTTTTCAAGAGGATAATTATCCAACAGAATTCCCGTATAAATCAAAGGTAAGCAGGTCGTACACCAATACTTTACGGACCTTGATGGTATTTTGATGTACAAAGACAGAGTACTGGTGTCCTTTCTGTTCTTTTTTCCCGCGTCATTTTGTTTTTCACTGGTGACAATGTTATTTCTAAGGCAGTTCTATTTGGATTATGAAAGAAAATTTTCTGTTTCCAGGTGGTATTGTTGTTTCAGAAAATTGAAGGCGTGGAAGTATGCCTGTTTGGCATGTATGTTCAAGAATTTGGGTCAGAATGTCAACAGCCGAACCATCGTCGTGTTTATCTATCCTATCTGGATTCTGTTAAGTATTTCAGGCCTGAGATTAAAACAGTGACAGGAGAGGCACTCCGTACATTTGTTTACCATGAAATTTTGGCGAGTTCCTGACCTTGCTCTTCTACATATTATTGTTTGCTAATTCGTTGACCTTGTTGTGGTCCCAGTGATTTTTTCATTACTATAATCACATTTGTTACTATTATTGATCTCCTTTCTTGTACTTTGATCGTCTATTCAGATTGGATACCTGGAATATTGCAAGAAACGTGGTTTCACGAGTTGCTACATATGGGCTTGCCCTCCATTAAAGGGTGAAGATTATATTTTATATTGCCATCCAGAAATTCAGAAAACACCAAAATCTGACAAACTCAGAGAATGGTGGGCCACGTAACCTTCAAATAGGTGATCTGTTTACTATAGTTTGCCTCATGAAGCAAGTTCTCTCTTTCTTATTCCTCTTTTTTTTTTTTTTTTTTTAAATAAAAATTCAGGTACTTATCAATGTTAAGAAAAGCTGCAAAGGAAAACATTGTTGTTGAGCTCACCAATTTATATGACCATTTCTTCATATACACTGGAGAGTGCAAGGCCAAGGTAACTGCTGCTCGGTTACCTTATTTTGATGGGGATTACTGGCCTGGTGCTGCAGAGGATATGATCTACCAGCTTCGTCAAGAAGAAGATGGCAGAAAGCAGCATAAGAAAGGAATCACCAAAAAGCCTATAACAAAAAGGGCACTAAAAGCATCTGGTCAATCTGATCTTTCTGGCAATGCCTCAAAGGATTGGTTACTAATGCACAAAGTAATTTTATTATCCATTATGTTAGCTTCATCACAAAGTAACATTTATTCGCCCGATAAATGTTTCTTTATCTCTTCTTGATCTATGTTAATCAGTTGTTACTAACAGTATCCTTGTTTTATGTCTGACATGATATATCTATTGATTTCCTGTGCAGTTTGAGTATCGAACTCATCAACCCCTTCCCATTTAAAAAACTTGGTAGAGTTTGTCTCACATTGGTTAATTATAACCTTCAAAAATAGTATATGAGTCTAGGCGACCTCTCCACGGATTGCCATTTGGTATTGAGTTGGATGTTTAACATGGTATTAGAGCTAGGTTTTGGAGGATTTTGGACAAGACTCTTGGTTGACTACCCCATTGTTTGTGCACCTTGTTTCTTTGTGATCCCAATGTTACAAATCCTTTGTTTATCTCTCCACGTGCAGTTTAGGGGTCGTCCATGCGGGAGGGTATTAGAGCTTGTCCCACATTGATTAATTATAACCTCCCTCCAAAACTTGAGTCTTGGCGGCCTCTCCACTCATTGCCAATTGGTTTTGAGTTGGATGCTTTAACAAAACTCATCTCCAGTTGGCTATTACCATTATGCATGGAAAAAATTGTCATATCTGATATGTTGATTTGTTATCATGATCTATACTTCAAATATAGCCAACTGGAGAAACTGAATCCACGTGGCAAACTCGTAATTGTTGGGGGTTGATGCTGTTGAGTTGAGTGCTAAAGTTTATATTCATTTGCAAACTGAATTATTTATTTATATGGATATGCTACTATCTTGTCCTCATGAGCTATCCATGTTGTCCAGCTTGGTGAAACTATTAGCCCAATGAAGGAAGATTTTATCATGGTTCACTTGCAGCATGCGTGCACTCATTGCTGTATCCTAATGGTAACTGGAAATCGTTGGACTTGCAACCAGTGCAAAGATTTTCAGCTCTGTGACAAGTAAGAGTTCTGAAAATGTACAACTGTTGGAAGCGCTGTGCATTTTCTTTGCATTAGAAAACGTGTAGAAGGCATTTACATGTTTCATTTGATTCTTTGCTATGCATTAATTCACATGTCATTCTAATGTGTTACTATTGGGATGCATGTCTCTGGCAAGAAAGTAGGAATAATAGATGGAGAACAAATGTAAGTAGAGGTTTCATAATCCAGTTAGGTGGATGGTATAGTGCACTTCGTGTCCATTTGAACAAATTTATGGAAATATGTTGATAATCAAATGATAATTATATCGATTAGCAAACCGGTCCGACCCCAATTGATTTGCACTTCAGGCTCTGTTTGCTTTGGTTTGGTAACAAACCGGTCTGACAATTGCTGAACCAATATGAAAGTGATGTAGGACAAGATATACGCCCCTATTATTTATGGAATCATTATTTAGGTAATAATTTTTACTTACGATTAGTATTAGGAGATTTTATTTGTGCTGCCTGTTTTGCACGTTTTTAATTTAGTTTTGGTAAGATTTGATTTTATTTCCCTTTTCTTATAGTCTAGGTTTCCAAGTAATATAGTGCAACGCCAATGCTCTGGATGCTGAATGAAAGAAGCATGGTAATGTGCACATAAATCAAAATGATTCTTGAGTCTGCCCTCTCTGATGCCTTTTGGCTTTGATTTGAGGGCATGATTCCGCAGCAAATGCGACAGTATAGGGGGATCACTGTTTCAGTGGTATTCTGTGAGCAGCCACTTTGTGCATTTATTGCCAAAGGTTAGGTCTGTCTCCAATCCATCTGTTTCAGTGGTATTCTGGGAGCAGCCACTTTGTGCATTTATTGCCAAAGGTTAGGTCTGTCTCCTATCCTTCCCCCGCCCATACCCCCAATTGTTGGGGACTAAATGGGTTATGTTATTGTTGTTGTTCTAGGTTTCCGAGTAATACTTTGCTTGGTCGCAACTCTTAGTGATTTCCTTTTGATTAGGACTTCTACTAGTATAAATAAGGATGAAGCCTATGGGCATATTTTGATGCAAACCAAATCAAAGGATAGATTTAATTAAGAGATAGAGGATCCCAAATGGGATACAAGGAGCAAAAGCTTTCAATATTCTTTATCAATATATCAAAAAAACCTACCAAATGAAAGACTCCCACACCTATTTATTGACCCACTAACACTAAAGACACAAATGACACTATTAACCCAAAAGTTACTGCATCACTCTCCCTCTAAAGAAAACAACTTGTCCTCAAGTTGGACTACTAACATAAGACACTAAAATAAAGACAACGTAAAGTTTTTATTGTGCAACTTCAAAGTAGACATGTTGCTGTGTTCCTTGATCAATGCGTCACCATCAACACAACCAATATTCAATATGAGCTTCTTTTTGTATACATCCACCACGTCCATACTTATGTGCCAAGAAACCACCCATTTGCCATGTCTCTTGTGTAGAATCATATCATAAAAATAGGCCATCATACTTGTATCCATCGCACCCCGCCAAGAACCATCTAACATGATGTGCAAAAAGTCTAACTTCACCTCATAGCCAAGGCTTGCTCGAGTGAAAACCATGCCCAAAGGATCTTCAAGCACCAAGTAGTCCACACTCTCTTTCAGCAACTTTGGAACTTGTCCGGGCATCATGAAATCATAAACTTGAACATCTTGCACCAAAGACAATTCAAGAGGCATCTCGTAGAAGCGACTATCAAGCTTTGACTCTACAAAATCCTCTAAAACAAGCGGGACATCAAAAGCAACCTCTTCGGTGTTTGGTATCACACCAACTCCGTTCTCTTTTTCTTGTGATTCCTTGTTTTCTTGCCTTGCTATGAGGAAAGCTTTTCTTGATCATATCAACAAATCTCTCCTCTTCAATGCCAACACTAAACTCTTCATTATAAGTAGGATCATCTTCAAATTCTCCACTAGCCTCAAAAGAAGGAATCATCTTCAAACTCTTCATGTGGGAACTTGTCAAGTTTAGGAAGAACATCATCATCAATATCCTTGTACTCGCTAGGATACTCATCATACAAGGGAATTTCTTCCAAATCACTTCCAAAGCCTTCATTTGGAGACTCATCAAAGATTGGCAAGTCTTCAAACTCCTTTTCAACCCCAAAGATAACATCATCTTTAAGAACACTTTCAAGTTCTTCACTTGGATATTCATCAAAAATAGGAAATCCATTGAAATGACCGAGTTCTTGCACCTCTTCAAACACATCCGGAGTGAGGTTCATCTCCCCCTTAAACTTGTCCAGATTGACGGGTCCATAAGATTCTTCAAGGCCATCACCAATGTTCTCCTCCTTGTAGTCAATATTAAACTTAGCATGACTATGAGAATCATAAATACCTTCGTGAGGTAGTAAACGATGCACCTTCTTAGTTAAGGTAGCAACTTGTCTTTTCATCATCGACAATTGCACCTTATCATTCAAGGTAGCAATTTGTATACTCAACTCTTCAATCTCATTCCTAAAATGATTTTGGTTGCCAAAGTTATCAATTCCATTACCATTATTCACCATGAAAGCTCTACCTCTACCTCCTCTTATACCTTTACCTCTATAAGCCATTACAATAGTCAAACCCAGTCAACGCAGTCAACAAATCAATTCCAAACAAGCAAAATCAACCCAAAAGAAGCTGTATCTGGTGAACTCAGTCACAGAACCCGGTCAACTCAGTACCCAAGCCTCAAATCAAAAGCAATCAGCATAAGTCGATAGTTCCAACCCTCCCAACTCAGTGAATCTTAACCCAACTCAGTAAGAACTATGAAATTGAGCTTGAATACCTGATGGAAGCTGAAAGAGTGTAACCAAAAGGGCAAATCCGACTTCGTGACAGCCAAACCGAGAGTCAAAATCACTCCTGCAGGGCCATAATATGTTCGCAGCTCACTTTCAACCTCGAATCAAACAGGTTTTGTGCAGTCTATGGTCGCGACTCAGATTAGGGTCGGTTTTAGGCTTTTGCAAACTCAAACAGGTCCAATCGATGCCCCCGCAGGTCCAGATCTGGTCACGTATGGTCTGAAACAGCCTGTGTTTGGTTCTAAACAGGTCATTAACGCACGATAAGAGCTGGAAAGTTGATATACGAGTGATTCGAGCTTCAAAATAGCTTATTTGGGTTTCGAAATAAGGTTTCCTTGTGATTTCGACTATGGGTCAGCAGCTTCAGAGTTCAAATCGAGTTGGATAACCTGTGAAATGGTTCGAATCTCTGATTCGAGTAACAAAACACCAAGAACAGCCTTCGAAGTGGGTTAATAGCCTTCGAAAATGGGTTTTCAGTTGTCGGAAATGGGTGGATCTGAAGAAAATGAGTTGAGTGGGTCGATTTGGGATTTTCCGGCGAGTTTTCCGACGAGGTAAGATTCCGACAGAATTTTCAGGCGAAATGAGTGGTCAGGATCTGAGCTCAGTGCTCTGATTGTGAAATTGTAGAGGGAAGAAAAACGTGAAAAATATCAGGTGTTAGGTCACCCCTTCTCATTTCATTGTATATATATGGACAATGGTACATGTACAAGAATACCCTTAGGAAGAAATACAACAACAACAATAACATAACCCATTTAGTCCCCAATAATTGGGGGTATGGGCGGGGGAAGGATAGGAGACAAGACCTAACCTTTGGCAATAAATGCACAAAGTGGCTGCTCCCAGAATACCACTGAAACAGATGGATTGGAGACAGACCTAACCTTTGGCAATAAATGCACAAAGTGGCTGCTCACAGAATACCACTGAAACAGTGATCCCACCCTTAGGAAGAAATAAAACTAACAAATACATCCCTAAGTTAACACTCCCCCTCAAGTTGGTGCAACGATATCTATCAAGCCCAACTTGAATACAATGGGGTGAAAACTTCTACTACTAAGACCCTTAGTAAATACATCAGCTAATTGGTCTTCTGATCTCACAAAAGACATGCAAATTAAACCGTTGCGCAGCTTCTCTTTTATGAAATGCCTGTCGATTTCAATATGCTTCGTTTGATCATGTTGGACATGATTATGGGCAATGTTTATTGCAGCCTTATTATCACAGTAGAGCTTCATAGGACCAGCGTCAGGGAATCCCAAATCACGTAAAAAGGTTTGAAGCCACAAAAGCTCGCAAACACCATGAGCCATTGCTCTGTATTCAGCCTCTGCGCTTGATCTAGCAACCACTGCTTGCTTCTTACTCCTCCAAGTAACCAAATTCCCTCCCAGAAAGACGCAATAACCAGAGGTAGATCTCCTATCATCAATAGAACCAGCCCAGTCTGCATCGATGAAGGCTTCCAATTTCAAGTGACCATGATCGGAGAACAAAATTCCTTTACCTGGGGCTGATTTGAGATACCTCAAGATACGATAAACCGCATCAAGATGCACAGTACGAGGTTCATGCATAAACTGGCTCACAACCCCCACAGCATAGGAAATATCTGGTCTGGTGTGAGATAAGTATATCAGGCGACCCACAAGTCTCTGATATCTCCCCTTATCTGTATGCTCCTCCGCATTGTTACCAAGACGATGATTGGCCTCAATGGGAGAGTCGGCTGGCTTACATCCCAACATACCAGTTTCTTCTAAGAGATCAAGGACGTACTTCCTTTGAGAGAAAAATTCCTTTGTCAGATCTAGCCACTTCCATTCCAAGGAAGTACTTCATAGACCCCAAATCCTTAATCTCAAACTCTTGAGCAAGAAGAGCCTTAAGGCTGATAATCTCATCCACATCATCACCTGTCATTATTATGTCATCCACATAAACGATAAGAATAGCAATCTTACCATTACTCCGCTTGGTGAACATAGTATGGTCAGCATGACTCTGCTTGTATCCAAATCTCAACATGGCTTTAAGAAACCTGTCAAACCACGCTCTGGGAGATTGCTTCAATCCATAGAGGGCCTTTCTCAACCTACACACCTTTCCTTCTGTTGCAAAAGAGGAAAAACCTGGTGCTATGTCCATGTACACTTCCTCCTCTAGGCCACCATGGAGAAATGCATTATTCACATTAAACTGTTGAAGAGGCCAATCTAAAGTAGCAGCACAAGAAAGTAGGGTCCGAACAGAGTTCATCTTGGCCACAGGAGCAAATGTCTCCTCATAGTCACTACCATAGGTTTGAGTATAACCTTTAGCAACAAGCCTGGCCTTATATCTCTCAACCATTCCATCTGCCTTGTGCTTTACAGTGAACACCTTTTCATTTGGAAGAGTTACTAATTCCCAGATGTCATTCTTTTTCAAGGCTTTCATCTCCTCTACCATAGCTTCTTTCCACTCAGACATTATGATAGCTTCTTTCCAATCCTATGGGATAGATATAGAAGAAAGAGAAGAGACAAAAGCACGATACGAAAAAGATAAACGGGAATATGAAACAAACTGAGAAATAGGATGTTGGGTACAAGTTCTAACACCTTTCCTATGAGCAATAGGAGCATCAAGATCATCAACAACAGTAGGGAAAGGATCATTACCAGATGAGTCAGCTGAAGAGTCAGGAACTGGAGTAGGTGATGAAGATTGGCAAAGTGGTACCGCACATGTAGGCTTGCCTTTTTTCTTTCGAGAAAAGGTCTGCAAATTTGGCCTATCCAGTCTTTCCCGAACATCATGCTCCGCTCTTTCTGCAGGTAAAAGTTCTCTCTCCCCCTCACTATGACAAGGTAAAGGATAAGACCACGACTCAGGAGTATAAAATGTCAACATCTCTTCCTGTCTATCATTCTCTTCCTGAAGAGATGAAGTGGACAGAGGATAAAAGGATTGTGTTTCCCAAAAGGTGACATCCATGGAAACATGTTTTGCGAGAGTGTGGATCATATAGCATTTATACCCCTTCTGAGTAGGAGAATAGCCAAGAAAAATGCACTTACGGGCTTTGGGATCAAGCTTACCACCAGGGTGCTTAGGAGCATGGACAAAACACACACAACCAAAGACCTTGGGTGGAAGAGATGAGACCCGAGAACAGCCAGGGAGAAACTTAAGAGGAGTTTGGAACTGAAGAACACTAGATGGCATGCGATTGATAAGAAAAGCTGCAGTAAGAACAGCTTCACCCCAAAAATGTTTAGGAACATTCATGGTAAACAACAGTGAACGGGCTACCTCAGCAAGATGACGATTCTTGCGTTCAGCAACTCCATTTTGTTGTGGAGTGCCAACACAAGAAGTCTGAAAAAGAATGCCAGAGTGATTCAAATATGCCCGAAAAGTCCCATCAATATACTCAGTCCCATTGTCACTACGGAGCACTTTAATGTTAGCATCAAATTGAGTACGCACCATTTTGTGAAAAGATTGAAAGCACGAAAAAACCTCATTTTTTGCCTTAAGTAAATACACTCAAGTGACACGGGAATGACAATCAATAAAAGTAACAAACCAACAATAGCCTAAAAAAGAGGTAACAAGGGAGGGACCCCAAACATCAGAATGGATAACCATAAATGGAGATTCACTTCTTTGATTAACAGGAGCATAAAAAGAGCGTTTGTGTTTTGCAAGTTCACACGCTTCACAAAAAAACTTACTCTTAGTACAGTGCTTAACTAAACTAGGAAAAAGTTTTTCCAAAATCCCAAAAGATGGGTGGCCTAATCTACGGTGCCACTGATGCAATAAAGAAAGGGTTGAGCCCACATCTGCTTCAAGAGCTTGGCCACATGACATAGGTGGAATGACTGGATTAGGTGCAGGCTCCAAAGAATATAGTCCTCCATAAGCTTTACCACTACCAATCATTCTCCCCGTATCCAGTTTCTGAAAGACACAATGAGTAGGAAAAAATGTCACTAAACAGTTTAAAGCATGAGTAAGACTACTAACTGAGAGAAGGTTGGTGGAAAAGCTTGGGACATGAAGAACTGAAGAAAGTGACATGGTTGGGGTATAATTTATAGAACCTTTCCCTGAAATCGAAGATAGGGAACCATCTGCTACTCTGACCTTATCCTTACCAGAACATGGAGAATAAGAGTCAAAGAAGGATGAACAACCTCTCATATGATCAGTAGCTCCAGAATCTATTGTCCAAGGAAGTGAAGATGAAGCAGTAAAGGCACTAGCCGGAATACCTGTAGAAGCCATAGTAGATGGAGAGTCAAGCCTAGTCATAAGACGCCTAAGAGACTGTAGAGTCTGTAACTCCCCCTGAGAAAGAGCACCACCATGGGAACTATCTGAGACTGAAGGATGTAACCGACCTCCACTAGAATCAGACAATGTCTCAACAATAGACTCCGAAATATGTGCATGAGAACCTCGACCACCACCTCGACTACCACCCCGTCCTAGAGAGGGACGCCAATGGAGCTTCCAGCAAAACTCCCGGGTATGTCGAGTCCTGTGACAATAGTCACACTGAAGCAAATCACGATCAACAGAAGTGCTTTTGCCCCCAACCTGAGCCTTACCATCCCGTGGAGTAGGAATGGCAACTAGAGCCAAGCGATCTGGAATGGAAACAGGTACCATAGCACTCCGTCGAATCTCCTCCTCCTGAACACAGGCATATGCTTCACCTAAAGAGGGAAAAGGAACACGGCCCAAGACCTGCACCCGAATAGGGTCATACTCCACATCAAGGCTCGCCAAGAAATCATAAAGGCGGTCTTTCTCAACCATTTGTTGATATGCAGAGACATCAACAATACAAGCAGGGCGAAAACTCTTATAGTAATCAAGTTCCTGCCAAACTCCATTCAAATCTGCATAGTACTCGGCCAAGGAACTATGGTTTTGATCCAACCCCCGAAGTCTCCTTCTCAACTCGAAAACCTGAGCATCATTACCCTTTCGAGAATAGGTTTGGGCCACAGAAGTCCACACCTTATGTGGAGTGTCAAGAAACAAGTAGTTATGGCTGATGGTGGGTATCATGGAGTTGAATAACCATGTCAGGAGTTGAGCATTCTGAGTAGTCCATGTCACAAACTCTGGGCTAGTAGCTACTGGTGGAGGAACAGGCCCCGTGATGAATTTCAACCAACCATTGGCAGTGATGGTCAAAGTAAAACTCCGGGACCAAAGCAAATAGTTGGAACCATCCAACTTAATAGGACAAACATTCAATGGAGCATTGTTTTGAGTCACAAAACGGCTCCCTTCATCCTTCGCAACCTCAGAAGCCTCTTTAGGAACCTCCGTCATACTGCAAACTGACACAGAACAATACCAGACTACCAAAACCCACGAAAATGATGTATCAAGACCACCCTTAACTTCAAATGGGACTGAAAATCACAGAACCCATCTCAAAGTGCGAAAATTAGATGAAAAATGTAGACACCAGTCAGAAAGGAGCATAACCAGGGGTCGTGGTGACCAAAATAGACTCATCGGAGGTCGTACGAGGCTCGCCGGAGGTCGTACGAGGCTCGTCGGAGGTCGTCGGGGGTCGCTGGACTGAGAACAAGACTCGTTGGGGTCAGATTTGAGTTTTCGTGCAAGACCCAATAGATTACATCGAACATAAAGGTCGTATGGTGGTCGTTGACTGTCGCCGGAGGTCGTACGGTGGTCGTTGACTGTCGCCGGTGGTCGTGCAGTGGTCGTACAGTGGTATCGTGCAAGACCCAGTAGCCTACGATCGCAAGGAGTAGATCATCTACTGTAATCGAGTAGCGTGAGCAGCGTTATGGACTTGGCAACTGAACACAAGTTGATATCCCTCACACGATTGACAATGGAGGTCGATTATCAGTAAATCACGATCATTCCTCCTCTACAAGGCCAGATCTATGGAGACCATGATCTGATACCATGTGAAATTGTAGAGGGAAGAAGAACGTGAAAAATATCAGGTGTTAGGTCACCCCTTCTCATTTCATTGTATATATATGGACCATGGTCTATGAAGCACGGGTACTCCAAAAATGTTGCCGTACGCGTACCGGGTACGGGTACGGGTACGGCTGGGTACGGCAAAATACGTACCGGGTACGTTTGCACTATTCCTGGTACGGCTGGGTACACCTGGGTACTCTGATTGGGTACTTTGTTGGGTACGTTTGGACCTTTTTGAATTTTTTTTAAAACTTTAAGGGGCCCGAATGAAATTAATAGAAACTTAAGGGGTTTATGTGCACTTTTGACCCAAATTTAAGACAACAGTCGACATTATGTTGGGTTTCATCAGTTAGGGTTCAAAAAAACAGAAGCAGCCTCTCCTCTACTGCTCGAGCAACACTGCAACAGCCATGGAAGCTCTCTAGTCTCTGGTTAGTCTCTCTCTCTGTGCTCCCTCTCTCTCTCTCTCTCTCTCTCTCTCTCTCTCTCTCTCTCTCTCTCTCTCTCTCTCTCGCTGCTCCTCTCTCTCTCTCTCTCTCTCTCTCTCTCTCTCTCTCTCTCTCTCTCTCTCTCGCTGCTCCTCTCTCTCTCTCTCGTTGCTCTCTCTCTCTCTCTCTCTCTCTCTCGCTGCTCCCTCTCTCTCTTTCTGTCTGCAGCAGCGTCTCTCTCTCTCTCTCGGTTATAGCCTATAGGTTACTAAATCAACTCCTCTGCAGATCTAAAATCAATTCCTCTGATTGCACTTGTTTGACATTGCACTTGTTTCATCTATGCACTTATGAACTCTTCAACTCTTATTTATGGTTCTTTTTGTTGGTAAAATGAGTGTTTTATTTAGTTTGTGCAATGGAACATAGTAAAATAGGGAAAAAAAATTAAATTTACACTTACGTACCCAACCGTACCCGTACCCTACTTTTTTAGGTTTTTGCCGTATCGCGTACCCGTACCCGTACCGCGTACCGGTACCCGTGCTTCATAGACCATGGTACATGTACACGAATACTCTTAGGAAGAAATAAAACTAACAAATACATCCCTAACTTAACACTGATACCAAATGATGCAAACCAAATCAAAAGATAGATTTAATTAAGAGATAGAGGATCCCAAATGGGATACAAGGAGCAAAAACTCTCAATATTCAATATATCAAAAAAACTACCAAATGAAAGACTCCCACACCTATTTATTGACCGACTAACACTAAAGACATAAATGACACTATTAACCCAAAAGTTACTGCATCATATTTAACTTTTATTCAATTAGTATAACTTTGAGAATTTTCTCTCCTTTTCTTGTGGATTCAAGATCTCGTGGATTCAAGAACCTTTCTCATTTGGAATAGTACGCTAACTATTCTCTCGTGAATTCCGCTGCGTCAAGTGGTATCAGAGTGGGTTTTTCCTGGCTCGATGACACCAAACAAAGTTGAAGACACGCCCCTTGACGTTGCTCAAGGGCTTGCTGATCTAAGGGTGGTGGTAGAAGAACAACAAACGCAGTTTTGCAATTTCCAAACAGAAATTCATGAAACTTTGCGGCAGCTGACTCTACACATTGACCAAGGAGCAGTAAGGGTTGAAGAAGATCGTGCGGTGGGAGTTGCCCAACGCCGTCCTCTTAACCAGGTTCGGGAACGCGCGGTGGGAATTCCCAACGCCAGCCCAGTAACCAGATTGTAGTTGGGATACACCTAGTTAATCGTGTGGATAACAATGAAGCATCAGAACTCAAATTTGAAGAGTAACCAGAAGAAGAATGTGAGCAAGTAAACTGTGTGGTGCAAAGGGTGTTGTTTGCACCAAAGTCGAAGGATAACAACCAGCGGCACAACATCTTTCAATCAAGCTGTTCGATCAACCAGAAGGTGTGTGGTCTAATTGTGGACAATGGAAGTAGTGAGAATTTTGTGGCGAGGAGGTTGGTGGACCATCTAAAGTTGCCAACAGAACCCCATCCTTCACCTTACAGCATTGGATGGATAAAGAAAGGCCCTATAGCAAAGGTAACTGAAGTCTGTAAAATTCCTCTTTCAATTGAAAAATTTTATAAGGCTGATGTTATATGTGATGTTATCGAGATGGATGCTAGTCATGTACTGTTAGGCAGACCCTGACAGTTTGATGTTGATGTGGTATATAGGGGTCGTGACAACACCTACTCTTTCATTTGGGAGGGCCGTAAGGTGGTTATGATTCCTTCCACCCAAAGGGTGCCTGTCAAACCTAAAATAGAACAGCCATCGTTTCTAACTACGGCTAGTTCAAAAGCTGAGTTTGCGACAGATTTTAAGGAGTTTGAACAAATAAACGAGGCTGTGATTTCAGTGCCTACCGAGATACAACCGTTGTTGGAGGAGTTTGACGAGCTAGTTACTGATGATGTGCCTAACGAGCTCCCTCCAATGATGGATATTCAACATGAAATTGATTTGGTGCCTGGGGCAATTTTGCCCAATTTACCACAGTGTTGTACGAGTCCGAAGGAGAATGAAACTCTGAGGGAGAATCAGGAAATTGTTATTGTTGTTGGTAATCAAGTTGTTGAGGACCAAGACAAATTTTCTCAAAAGGTGATTGATGCTGCCATCTTATGTGATGGCTGTATGGTCAAGCCGACCTTTCTAAATGGCTCGATCATTGAGGTGTCAACCAATGCCAAACTGGTACAAAATCAAGAGAATTCGCAAAGTCAAGTTGACTTTGTTGATTTTCTTGGAGTGCAGCAGTATGATTGGATTCTTAATATTCATATGGTGGATCTTATCAATCAATTGAAGCATGCCGAGAAGATATCATTGCAACTAATTTTTGGTATGAAACTTTTTTGGAAGAAAATCAAGCGATTGAAGTATTCCAAGTATCTATTTATTTGGCATGGAAGATGGCAGATTCCTAACGAGAACTCGAGGTCGAGTTCTTTTGAAGAAAAGGAGAATGATGTAGGACAAGATATACACCCCTATTATTTATGGAATCATTATTTAGGTAATAATTTTTATTTACGATTAGTATTAGGAGATTTTATTTGTGCTGCCTGTTTTGCACGTTTTTAATTTAGTTTTGGTAATATTTGATTTTATTTCCCTTTTCTTATAGTCTAGGTTTCCTAGTAATACTTTACTTGGTCGCCACTCTAAGTAATTTCCTTTTAATTAGAACTTCTACTAGTATAAATAAGGATGTAGCCTATGGGCATATTTAACTTTTATTCAATCAGTATAACTTTGAGAATTTTCTCTCCTTTTCTTGTGGATTCAAGAACATCTCGTGGATTCGAGAACCTATCTCGTTTGGAATAGTATGCTAACTATTCTCTCGTGAATTCTGTTGCGTCAGAAAGAGAAATAAATGAAGTAAAGGAGCAATAAACTCTTCTTTTCTAGAACTTAGAAGAGCGCACTGCAACTCGTCGTGGTTATTGTTGGGCATTTTCTCTTTTGCTAATACAAGTCAGCCTGGTGCAATAAAAAGAAGAACCAATAAGAAAAGAGGAAGAGGAAAGAAAATAAATTCTTTTGCATATGAGGCTGATGAACTACTGCATTATCTTCAAATGAGCTTATGTGGACAGATTGTACAACTTTGTGCTCTGCTTTGTCTTCAATTAAATACTTAGTTACTTCTAGTTCTTTAAATGGTTCATGAACATCGCCAATGGAATGGGTTTAGACGTGAGGCAGATGAAGAATAAGGTTCATGAATATTGCAAACTGGCCTAGACTTGAGGCAGATTGAGCTTCGGCAGATCGCTTAGCCCTGTTCATCTTTCGTGCATGAGCGCCAATCAGTGAGCTATTGTGCACTCTTTCAAGGGTGACTACTTCTAGGCAAATGGGTGAGCATGAGTTGACAAGAGATTAAAAGCAGAGCTGAATGACTCTTGGTAGTGCTGTCATTTTTTAAGAGTACAAAGGAAATAAATATACATAGCAAACTGCTGCATTTGATGTGCCTAGGTGTAGTCTTAGTTCAAGTATTGGGTTTAACAAGTCCTATGTTACGTGGACTCTCGTAAAGGTATAAAGTACCCGTGTTGGACACTCGACACTCGACACTCGGATAAGGGTGTGGGATATGTGTCCGATAAGTTTAGTAAGACACTTTGCCGATCAAAAAAAAAAAAAAGTTTAGTAAGACACTTCTATAGAAAGCCTAATTGTAATTTGAGTTTATCGTGGAAGTATGCATAAACCTGTCTTATTATCCATGGAATGTGCTATAGAACCTTAAAGCACCATTTTACGAAAGAAAATACACAAAAAAATAGAAATAAATTTGAATATTTTGCCGTGTCCTTGAAATGAGAAATTGTTGAATCGGACACCTAGATACATACCCACACCCGCACCCGAGTCCAAGTAACATGTTACGAGTCTAACGGACCTCCAAGATGTGATACTTATGAAGATTGGGTTTGCATCATCTGAGAAGTGAGGTTACTATTGATGCTTGATTGGGTGCTCAAAATTAATGTATCTCCTGCTTGGCGACCATTAGGTTGCTGCTAGAGAGCTGTGAGTTTGATTATCAACAAAGTTCAAATTCCTTGCTAACTTGGATTAGGCCAACGTCCTGTGCATTTGTAACTTTACTTTGCACAAGTACGGTAATATAAATTTTTAATAGTAAAAAGTACGTATATTCATGAATCATGATAATTTAGCGGAGAAAGTTGGCACAGGGGTGATGGGCCTATTATTTAAGGGTATTTTAAATCTTGGCTCTTGTTTTTGAAGTGTGGGGGTAGGCACGCGATGATGCTACCTTAATGCGACAAGTATTTGAATCATTACTTGAACTGCCTTCAAGACTTAAGGCTAACTCTTTATTATGGATTTTGAACCTTTTCACGGTCGGTCTCTGTGAGATGTGGACGATATACATTAAACTCATCATGTGGTACTTCTAGGGTTTGTACTGATGCGTTGCAAGGTTTTGTTTCAGTTGGAGAATGCTGAAAGTGTTGACAAAGGCGAGAGTTTTTAATTGGAATGAACTTTGTGCTTCTGGTGGAGGTTGTGAAGTACTGGTAGTTTTTGACCTGGGCAGAACATAGTATTACTAAATAGTCCAAGCAACAAATTATGAAAGGGTAAAGAGTTTTTGGCTAATAGTGTTGGATTTGGGCCAATGTAAAGTCTAAATGGCCCAAGAGGTGGAAGCCTTATGTGCTTTAACATGTGTTTGTTCGAATATATTATAATTTGAATTATTGGGCAATTATTTTTTAACACCCAAGGCCATTTAATATAGTGATTTATGGCCTTCATTCCGCACATCTACTCTTTCTTTCTCCATTTGAGTGATTGAAGTAAATAAGAATCTCTTTAAAACGTATCTAGTAGTTTAATGTGACATTCAGATTTATTGATTTTTGGTCATGACAATGTACAGTCAATGGAGCATTCTTTATCCTTGTCTTGGTTGTGCTTATTGGACTTAAAAATACATGATTTTTGTGTTCTATTGGGTCTCTGCGGGATCACTAGTTAATGGTTCCTTAACATTGCAGTGACTCTGGTTACAATGTAGTGAATGTACATTTTATGTTTATGCTTCTACCCGTGCAGGTGTTATGAAGCTGAACAGAAACTTGAAGAAAGAGAGAGACATTCTACCAGTCAGAGGGACAAACATGTGCTTTATCCGGTAAGCTTTCATGTTTTTCTTAATGTCTATTGTTCGTACAGTGGACTCTATTAAGCCATTGGTACGCAGTTACTTTGTAACTATCCTGGTTGAGAACTGATATTCAATGAACCCTTCAGGTTGAAATCAATGATGTACCTGAAGATACGAAGGATACAGATGAGATTCTTGAGAGCGAATTCTTTGACACGAGACAGGCATTTTTAAGTCTTTGTCAAGGAAATCATTACCAGTATGATACCCTCCGCCGAGCTAAACATTCATCTATGATGGTCCTATACCATCTTCACAATCCCACTGCTCCTGCATTCGTGACAACATGCAATGCATGCCATCTTGATATTGAAGCTGGTCAAGGTTGGCGCTGTGAGATTTGCCCTGATTATGATGTATGCAATGCTTGTTATCAAAAGGATGGAGGAATTGATCACCCTCATAAGTTGACTAACCATCCATCAATGGCTGATCGTGATGCTCAGAACACAGAAGCCAGGGAACTAAGAGTATTACAGGTTATAGCTCTATCATTTCTTTTTTGTTGTTCAAAATGCTCTATAATTTTCCATTTCCACTTTGTTATGTACCTTTTTTTGTTTGGTAATTCTGTTCGCACTTTCTTCAGTTTGTGGTCCATTTGTTTCTCTTTTTTCTTTTCTATGGAAATTCTAGTCTTGCATCCCCTAGATTGAAACAATTTGTGTGCTGCTGCTCTATCTTTGCACTTCTTCATAAATAAATCCTACAGAAATAGATTACATGAGTATACTGGTATTATTATCGTTGCAATTGATATCATGAAGTACTGGAAAATGGGGGCTTTCTGACTTGATAAAGAATTCCTTTGACTTTTTAAAGAATTCCTTTTTGTTGCTCGTGGAATAAGTTATTTTTTGTTACGCCCCATGTAGACCCCATGTAGACCATTGGCCTGATAATTTGTGGAGCCTAACTTCGTGGCCCAAAATGCTTAAGCCTAAGTTACTAGTAGTAGCTTACATGGTTCCTTGTATACCCATGATTAGCCGTGTAGACTTTCGATGTGGGATAGCTATCACAATCTCCCCACCTTTATACCCTCGCATCCTCGTGAGGGGTTGATCACTAGAGTCACCACGATATTTCACTGCTCTTTTCTCTAGTGACTGAGTCATCACCACAATATTTCATGTGTCTTTTCCCTTTCTCGAGCCTAGACGATTGTGTACATGGGTTTCTCTGATACACCTATAATGCCCCATGTAGACCACTCGCCAGTAATTTGTTGGAGCCTAACCACTGAGCCCAACCTATTGAAGCCTAAGTTTCTAGTTACAGCTTACATGGTTTCTTATATATCCAGGATCACCCATGTAGGCATTTGATGTGGGATGGGATATCACAGTTTCCGTGTTTGTAAGTCACAGAGTGTATGGGCTATGGATTGCAAGTTGTTTGGAAAAGTGAAAGAAATAGAAAAATGAAGAGCACCTCTCAAACTTTTTTTTTTTGGAAAGGCTAAAGAGGCTTTATTAGTGAAATGTAATAGTTACAAGAGATTAAAGAGACAAGAGAGAAGGCATCACAACAAGAGTTGAGCATCCCAACGAGGTTGGCACCCAAAATGCTTGACAATCATATGCCGCTCAAGCCCCATTGACCAAGGTTGGCAAGTTATCAACCAAGATCAAACGACCAAATCTGAAGCAAATGACCAAAGTCTTTCCCTTCTCCATGAAATCTGAAGCAACCAAATTGATGCAGGAGCTGAACCAACCAAATTAATGCATCAGCAAGACCAGTGAGTAAAATAGAACAGCAAGAAGCATATCGTCCAGAAAAACAACTCCAGCTGAGAGCGTTTAGCAGTACATGAAGTCTACTCCAAAATAGCAACAGCAGTAGAAGAATAGCAGCAGTAGTAGCAGAGAAAAGCAGCTTCAGAGAATATCAATCAGCAGAAGAAGAATAGCAGCCGAGCAGCAGCAGCTATAGAGAAAAGAAGTAGCACCTCCAGAAAATGTCAGCAGCAGCATAACCAAAGAAGTGAAACATACACCAATGGGATATTTCACGCCATGTCGCAGAAATGGATGCCCGAAATGAGAGCAAACAAGACACAAGACCCAAAAAACTAAGCAAACAAGACACAAAACCCAAAAAACTAAGCAAACAAGACACAAGACCCAAAAGGAAAGAGCAAAGACACACCATGATAAATAAATAAAAAACACAGACTCCGAGGACACAACCCCAAAAATCCAAAAGAAAGAGTCACCCAGAAAAACCAAGACCAGAGGACCTAACATACCAGACAACAAAATACAAAAAGAAAAGAGGAAAGAGAACCCAAAAGGAAAAATAAAACAAGACACAAAAAGAGACCAAAAGCCTAGCCCAAACCAACCACCACAGCCCACCCCAACCCCAAAAAGAGAACCAGAGTCTGCAGCAGACATAAAAGATCCAAACCAGAGACTAGGTTGCATCCAAGATACTGGCTAGTCTATAAATGAAGTCATTTATAGAGAAAGAGTCACGGCCCCACTTTACTTTCACCCAGAGAGCAGTTCTAATTTTTATCGAATCCAACAATTCCTCCCATTTAATTTCCTAACCTTGAAAGATCCATTCATTTCTCATTTTCCAGATTGACCATAAGACAGCAAGACGTATAACATCCCATATTATCCTTTTCTTTTTGTTGAAAGACCTTTGTTGCCACCAGTGAAATAGAGCAGATACTGAAGGAGGGGTAACCTATTTGATACCCCACCAGGCTAAAATCTCAGACCATACTTTCCATATAGGAAAACGTAGTAGTAAGGAATGATCCATAGATTCTATTTCCTCTCCACAGAATTTGCAAAGAGCTTCCTCAACATCAGTTATAATACCCAGACTTAGTAAATAATCTGCAGTATTCACCCTTCCCAACTGAGCCATCCAACCGAAACACTGAATTCTGTAAGGTGCAGCACTATGCCAGATCATATGCAAAACCTTCCCATCAGAATCATCTAAGTTTGGACCATTAGGAGAGATTAACTTGTACATTGAGTTGACAGTGTATGAATTTGAGGCTTTCCATGTGAGGCTATCAGAAGTACCCACTTGAGCATGAGCATTAAGAGAATCCAACAGATTGTAGAAAGCATGCACTTCCTCCCCTTCCCATGAGAAGAAGCTTTGTATTCAGTCACATGGATAGGGTTATCAGTCTTTGGGATTAGTGTAATGAAGTAAGAATTGAAACCTCTTGTCAGTTTGCCATTGATGTGAAATTCCCCCATAAACTCCTAATATCATCCTTCATGAAACTCCACCTTTTTTAATACTAAGAAGATTAAAATCATCAGGACCTGGGGCTTTGTTCCCATCACAAGACTTCATAGCATTCCAGACTTCACCATAAGAAAAATGCATAATGATACACTCTTTCATTTGGTCGTCGATTCTGCTCCCCACACTTTCAATAAAGAAAGGCCTCTCGTATCCCAATCTTCCACATACAGTTGTTCGAAGAAATTGTGCACCTCTTGCTTCACATTAATTGGATCTTCAATAAGTACATCATTGATGATTACAGAATTCAATGAGTTACTTCTTTGCCTGAAATTTGCCATTCTATGGAAGTACTTAGTATTCCTATCTCCCTTAAGATGCCATTGAACTCTTGATTTTTGAAGCCACATCCACTCCAATTGTCTCCCCAACTTCCACATTTTACTTTTGAGTTCCCTTCTTTTGATGCTTTCTTCCTGCTGTAATGGCCCAGATTCAGCTTTAAGGTCAATATCATGTAGCTGCTTTTCAACTTGATCTAACTTCCATTGAATAGAACCAAGTTCCACCTTGCTCCAAGTCTTTAATGCATCTTTCATATCTTTCTGTTTTTTGAAAATTCTGAAAGCTGCCCACCCTTGCCATGATTTCCCAACCATGCTTCCTTCATAACTTTAATACAGTTAGGGTGCATAAGCCAAAAACTGTAAAATTTGAAAGGTTTGAAGCCCCAGTTCCTGTCATCTTCCATGAGCAATATAGGGCAGTGATCTGAGATAGTTCCAGGTAAACCCCAAAGTTTTAGCTTATACTTGTCTAACCATTTAGGGTGAACTAGGAACTTATCAATCCTGCTCCACTTCTCATTCTCTGTGAATTTGACCAGGTAAATTGTCTCCCAAGCATTTGAAAATCAACCAACTCCATATCTTCAACGAATTGATTAAGATAACTTAATCCCAACTTCCCTCCTAGAACAGCCTTGCCTTTCAGAAATATTCCTAATTTCGTTTAGATCTCCACCAATACACCAAGGCCTCATTGTTTCAAATTAACTAAATCATTCCAGACTTTCCTTTTATTCAGTGTCACAAGGGCCATAACCCATGAAGCACGGGTACTTCTAAAACCCCAAAGTATCCGTACTGTACCCGTACCGGGTACCAGTACTCCATGGGTACTTCAAAATACGTACCGGGTACTCCAAAAACGTTCCGGGTACTTTTGAGTTTATGGGTACTTCGTAGGGTACTTTTCTGGGTACTTTTGGGCCTGTTCATAAAGTTTTCAAAACTTTAGGGATTTTCTGAAGGGAAAAAAATTCAAAGTGTTGGTCTTAGTATGCAAGAACTAAATGCGATAAAGTCATAAACTTGAGACCATGACTTAGATCTAGAGCTTGATTTTGGAAAAACAAGAGTAAGGTTGACTAATCTTTTTTGTCAATCTTCACAGCGACTGCGACTCCTCTCTCTCTCTCTCTCTCTCTCTCTCTCCCTCTCTCATTATTATGTCAAAATTTATTCATTTTTTTGAATTTTTTAGATGGGCCTTGAAATATCTTTCGCTCCCCATCTTGAAACCTATGATAGTTGCATGAACGAAAATACTATTGCACTTTATTTCATAGGAAAACGAGTCCATCAAACAGCATGGGTTCAAGTTCAATGCTATTAGCTTTTGTTATCTTGCTTCTATCTATAAAATATGTTATATTTGTCATATCTAATGAAGCATGCTAAAATTGTAAAAATATATACATAAAATAAAAATCGCCGTACCCCACTGTACCCGTACCCTATTTTTTTGGGTTGTTTCTGTATCTCGTACCAGTACCCGTACCAGTACTCGTGCTTCCTAGGCCATAACAATAGAGTACAAGAAAAATTGTTTATAAGAGTACCTTCCAGCAAAATGAAGTTTCTGGAGCAGCAAGCACCCTTTAACTTGAAGACATTTGGATTCCAAATGCACCTCCATCAAACTTGATTTTATTTTGTTACCGAAATCAATCGGGATACGGTGTAGCCATTTTGTTTTTTCATTTTATGATTTTATTTTGTTACCGAAATCAATCGGGATACGGTGTAGCCATTTTGTTTTTTCATTTTATGAATCGGACCGGGATATGTATCGCGTATCATAAGATACGTAAACAAAATCTAATTTACAATTAATTAGTTATACCTAATTACAATCTAGAAATCTAATGTGTGTGAAAAATAAGTGATTTATATATGGAAAATAAGCTTTTAGGATGAAAAATTCCAAGTCTCCTGAGTGGTCTATATTACATCGAGGTTTTCTACTGCCTTGGTCAGGGAACGAGAAGAAAAGCCCTTATCTGATTCGTCCAAAACATGATTGAAATATGTTCTTTCTTCTATATGAGCTCTAATGAATTGAGTTTTGGTTTTCTTTAAATGGATTGAATGTCACCACAATAAAATCAAACAATTTAGAACCCGTTTGGGCTTCCGCTTACTAAATTTGGTATGACTTCTTTATAGCAAGTAATCTTACGATACGTACTGAATCAAGATATGCGAATAAATCTTAGGGTATGTCATTGTATTGTAGGATTCTATAAAAAAGGATGCGGAGTGGGATCAGTGTTCTAAAAGTCGGGACTAGTCGGCGACTAAGTCGGGGTCGGGGGCTCTCCGAGTCGACTAGGGCCTAGTCGGTTGATTTAGTCACCGGCCGACTTAGTCGGGCTCAAGTCGGCGACTAGTCGGACAAGTCGGCGACTAATCGGGCAAGTCGTCTAATCGGAAAAGTAGCGAATCGAAAAAAAATCGGACAAGTCGGCGACTAATCGGAAAAATTGGGGTAAAAAAACAGAATTTGCTAAATTTTTGGATCAAACTCAAACCGGTGGATGATGTACAGTACATTAAAAAACAGTTTTAATAATTTAATTGTCTCTCTATCTATCATTACGAGAGGCTAAGGTTTGTGGTTTGTGGTTTGTGGTTTCCACTTATAGATTGTAGAATATACATTGAAAAACAGTTTCCGCGTACTGTAGATTGTAGAATAAATCAATAAATTAACACACTGTATATTGTTGTTGTGGTTTTAGTTGCCACTAAGGCATTAAAAAAGTAAAAAACAGATTGTATATTTTTATTTGATGATTTGCTACTTATGTTATTCTACTTACTCAAAACTTATGAAGGATGAAGGAGAATATATATTTTTAAAAAAAAAAAAAATCTAGCCGACTAGTCCCCGTCTAGTCCCCTCGTCGCTAGTCGGCAGCCATCCGACCTGGGGAGCGACTAGCGACTTTTAGAACACTGAGTGGGATATGGAATATGGATCTTTTTGAAAGGAGACATTACGAACTGGAGGATGCGTATACAGTATCATAGGGTTTTAACTATTATGCCGAGAATGATGAAAACACAATAGAAACACATAAAACAAAGCAGTTGGCTGGAAGGCCTCTACTTTTTGCAATTGACAGCAGATATGAGTTGTATGGCTGATGTGAAGAAGTTAGAAATTTATTGTTTATAAGGTGGAATTGGTGATTGGTCACCTATTTCGTGCCTACCTTCTTTAACTTGTGGTCGGTCAACATGAGCAAATATGAATGTGGTATTTTCCTTTTATTTGCAGAATTGGATGGTCTCTAGTTTTTTAAAGTATTCTCGATCTGTGGGTCCATTTTCTTTGCAAACTTCCATAATGTAGATGTCATCATTAAGGTATTGAGAGAATGATAAAAAGCGACTAGCAAGCATGTTTTCTACTTGAACCTTACATGGCTGGTTATGTGATTTTGCAGCTTAGGAAAATGCTCGACCTTCTGGTGCATGCATCTCAGTGTCGGTCTTCCCTTTGCCAGTATCCAAATTGTCGCAAGGTGAAGGGTCTTTTCCGACATGGGATACAATGCAAAACACGTGCTTCTGGAGGTTGTCTTCTTTGTAAGAAGATGTGGTATCTCCTTCAGCTTCATGCTCGAGCTTGCAAGGAATCAGAGTGCCACGTGCCACGTTGCAGGTTTGTACATCAACTTCCACCCAATCTCTCTGAAGGTTTTAGTTTCTGCCATGTCCCATTAATGAATGTTGCTGCTAATTCAGAGATTTGAAAGAACACATGAGGAGGTTGCAACAGCAGTCTGATTCCCGGCGAAGGGCAGCAGTGATGGAGATGATGAGGCAACGTGCTGCTGAGGTTGCTGGCAATACTGGGTGATAGGATGTACATGTAATTATAGTTGGGTTTCTAGAAGAGCTTCCAAAGGTATTTAGCCGGTGTTTGAAGCAACTATGTTGACAGAGGGAACAGGGGAGTGTGAGCTGGGTGGAATTTTAGAATTTAAAAGGTGGATAGTGAACGGAAATCGGGTGGATTTAATTTGTAGCAGACAGTTCATTCATTCGTGTATTCAATGACTATGCTCTACCCAAGGCAGTGAACTTGTTGATCGGAGCCACCTCATCTTTGACACCTTCAAAAGAGAACTTAAATGTGCCTCCGTAGGTAATTCGGTGATTCTTTGATTGTATCCTCTTGTATCCATCCACTGCCATCATTGTTGGCTATTGTACAATAGTTGTCTAACCTGTGCAGAATTTTGTCTTTTTCTTCTGAAAGGGATTTGAGAGGGGTGTAAGTTTTCAATTCGTTTTTGTTCTTCCCTCCTTAATTATCCATTTGTACATTGTATTCTCCATAAATATGAGAAAATTGAGCGGTGATACGAAAACAGCTACTGTTACTTTTTTCTTCTTCATCTGAGATAGCTAATGGACAATAACCTTCTGCTGCTTATGAGTGAGAGCCCCCGGTTCTTTTTGAAACACTAGTACCACGATGTCCACCGAACAAGTTTTTTTTTGAACTGCAGAAAATGTACGTCCACCGAACAAGTTGGCCCAATATAATAGGTGTTTCTCTATTTTGGGGGGAAGGGCAAGAACTTCTTCATATAAAACTAAATAAACTACAACACAAAAAAGAGGGGGGAAAAGAGATCGAGATCTAAGCAGGGACAAACAAATAATAAAAATTAAAAACCGTCGAAATTTAGAAGGGGAGATTGAAAGTCACTACATAAATCTATCAAACCTACCATTCTGATGGTTTTATCCCGCTAAACGGGGCCAGTTGGTCTCCATAGTTGTTACCTTCGGATTCGTTACCTTGTGCATAGAAAATTGAACTTAATATTTTTACTTTTCATTCTCTTTCTCCAGAATCAAACAATGGGAAGAAATTTTTTAGGGGGAATTATTTCCTCATTTGTTTATCACAAATTCCACTCACGCTCCTCATTCATTCTTGATTTGGTGCTTCAATCTTTGTGATTGGGTCTAGTTTTCTATGTGGATCTCACAATTTCCCTCTCCTCGTGTTTTTGTCACTTTTCAATGAGAAAGAGATGCAACAGAGTAGATCGAATCTGTTAAGGAGGAGAGATCTCATGCAACCTGTGCGACCATGGCATATTAAAAGTGTGGAGAAACAATAAAAACGGTAGGCAATGTAGAGTGGGTCTGATTAAAATAGTGGAGCATTTTGGACTTTGTAATTTTTAAGGTAGCAGAGTTGGATGTGCGCATCAATCCTCAAACTACAACACCCTGTTTGTTAGAAGAATATGTATATAAGGGGGAAGGAGATAAGTATAATAATAGAGGGATAGGAGGATATGATTGGAGGGGTATTATTTTAGAAGGTGAAATTGAAACTTGGTTTGTTTTATTTAGGGGTGAAAGTGTAAACGGGGTGAACCGGAAACCGAACCTAACCGGCCGGTTTTGGCTCCCTTTTTATTTTTTCCATCCGGTTCAGTTCCGGTTTGGGGCATTGGAAAACCAGAAAACAAGACTGGTTTCTAGTTTTAGAGAGGCTAAACCACCGGACCGGTATTCATATACGGAGTATATACCAAAACTGTAAGAGGCAAGAATCAAACTCTCAACGTAACGCACGGGAAGCCAAACACTTGACCACTTGGCTAACCAAAGCTTTATGTTGTAAATCGATTATTATATAATTATTTCATTTAATACATACTTCAGTGAGTTACTACATAAACATTCCCAAATTTGATTTACTGTAAAACCCTAAATCTAAACATCTAACAGTCCTCTCGTCTTTCTCTCTAGAAACGCAACCCTAGATCTATAGTCCTCTCGTGTCTCTCTCCACATCTCTCTCTCCTTTCATCTCTCTCCTCTCCTTCTCGATCGCCTCGCCTTCTCCCAGTGAACCCACCACCACCACCGTCGACGACTCAACGCCAACAGCCATAAGAAGAAAGGCGATGGCTGGTGAAGGTTGAAAAGCCATGGGTTCCAATGGATAGGGCTGAGAGCTTGAGGTTTCGATTTTGGTCCGTCAATGGATTCCTTTTCAATATGCCTCATCTGATTTTATTTGAGTCTAAGTTGGATGTGGGGTAGTCTATTAAGTGCTCTGTGTTTTACTTTTTGTCTTGTGAAAAAGTATGATTTCTTTTCAATTTTTTTTTTAGTTGGGCAAAATAATTTTGATCAGGTCTAATTTGTTAATATAGTTCAATTGAATTTGCTAATTTGGTGGTCTGTCTGCCTGTTTGTCTCTCTCTCTCTCTCTCTCTCGTTTATACAGAATCGTCTCCCTAAACCAGCCAAACTGGATCGGAACCGGGCAAACCGATTGAAACCAGACTGATTATGTTTTGATTGGTTTCGATTTTCAAATCTCCAAACCGAAACACCAGTTCAATCCCAAAAATCACCCCAAACCGGACCAAACCAGATCGGTTACACTCCTAGTTTTGTTGTAATTTGTAAGAGGGAGATATGAGGGGTTGGATAATGTAAAATTATTTAAAATACCTTTTTTGTCCCAAATAAACAGATAGAAAAAAGTATGCGGTGAACCCTTTTTGGTGAATCATCTTTCTCTCATCCTCCCACTCCTGACTCTCTCTCTTCAGAAAATGGTAGGGATAGGGCAAGGTTAAATGGTAAATGACAGCCGGATAAAATTTAGGGATAAAGATACGGGTACAGAAAAAATGGGACCGCAAATGTACCGATCGCGCTCGGGGACCCACATTTGGGTCCCACACGAGTGATCCGAACCGTTCATTGTTTTTAAAACATTTTTCCGATGGGCCCTACAAAATTTCAGCTCAATTGGACGGTTGGAAGTGCTCGATTGAGCTGAAATTTTGTGGGGCCAATCGGAAAAATATTTTAAGAACAATGAACGGTTCGGATCACTCGTGTGAGACCCAAATGTGGGTCCCCGAACTTGATCGGTACATTTTTTGTGCTCCCTGTTCTGTACGGGTAACACTGTCCAAAATTTAGGCAGGGGAGGGGGTGTCAAAATTTTGTCCCTCCCTAAAGGAATATTGATATCTCAATTTATTTATATCTAAGACACAAAAACAAAACAAACAGATGATATATTATAGTCGCTCTCCCTGTATCCCACTGTTTACATATAAAATTAACACATCCAATAATTAATTGACACGTAATTATAAATACCAAACGTTGGAAAGTTGTCGTTAATGAGAAGCACTGGATTATAGTGTTATAAGAAGATCAATATGATATTGTATTGTCCTCTAGTTTAAAAGGCAGTTATTGGCAGTTATAGTCAAGGAATAAATAAAGAAATAGGCTTCGAAGCCACATTACAAATTGCTAGAAGACATGAACTTCACGTTATTACACGTGTAAAACTAGGCAGTTAACGGTTGAAACAATCACACATGAAGTAGATCGTGCAAGAAAGTTATCCTTTGAAATTATCATGTGCAAAATGTTATTTGAATGAGTAACCGTGCAGATTTAAGTTCGAATGCCTTTGGAGGGAATTTGAAGCGATTCAAGTTCAAATGCTTTTGGAGGGAAGAAACAATCTTTTGAAATGAAATGATGACGTTCGAAGTCAAGAGATCAGGCATGAAGTTTAAATTGCAGGCAAGGTCTATAAATAGAAGAAGTTGAAGAGGAAAAAAAACCCGAACAATTCTTCAACAAACAACAAAAATGATGCTTGGTTTGTTCTTTGGCAGTTAGAATTGTAGTTTTAGGAATTCGACTTAGTTCGAAGTAGTTTAGGAAGTAGTATTTGTAACAATCCAGTGTTCGAAGTTCTTGTTGTCTTTCTATTTGAAGTTGAAGAAGATTTCAAAGTAAGTTTACTTTTGATTTCTTAATCAAAGTACCTTATTTCTTTATTTTTTTTTAATTTCCTAAGTAAATTGGTTTGTATTTTTTCACTTTGAAAGAAAAATCCTCTTAGTTGAGCTAATTAAACCATTCAAACACAGTCGTTCGATTAGATTTGGTTTTCCAAAGTTAATCTGAGAAAGAAGACTTAAAGGCTTTCTCTGGCACACTCACACACAATCATTTTCTGTTGCAAAGAAGTAAAAAGACCAAACAACCACCCCTATGTACCACAAACAAACTGGTCAAATGGAGACTTTTCGCTATTATTGTCCTTTCGTCTATTTCAATCAAATTTCCAAACAGAACCAAAACTTTGGATTTTTCGTCGAATTACTACGTTTTCTGAAAGGAATTGGGAAAATATTACGTTTCTTGAACTATTTGTAAAAATACTCCTTAACGCGATTTGGAATTGTGTTAACAGTACCCATGTGGCACCCGAAGTCCACGTAGGTGTTTAGCGCGATTGCAAATTGCGCTGCAGTAGGTGTTTAGAGCTTTGTGAAATTGCGCTACCCAACCCTTAAAAAAACAAGGCCTGAACTGATTCTCTGAAACTCCTCTCTTCAGAGAGAAGACGAAAAAATTCCTTAACCCCACAAGAGTGATGATACCTAGCAACTGAAGGTGTCGTGGCGGCGCTAGACGATCCGTTGGACAATTTTGGAGAAGTGCCTGATGGCTTTGGAGTAGAGTCCGGCATCAAGGGCGGCTGTCTTGCGGCGGAGGAGGAGCTTGATGTTCTTTAAGGCCTTGGAGTCAAGCTTCCTACTCATCAAATCATGGCTTTTGGAATTGTCACTTCTACTTCCTTTTCTTCTACGGGTCATGTTCCTAAACGACGAAGCTAGGCACTACTCTCACCGCAAAGAATGCTTCTGTCTCCACTACGATGAGTCCGTTTAGGTTTTATAAAGCCTTGGGTAACACACTTTGCAATCGCGCTAGGCCCAGTTTTTCAAAAGATTTTAGCACCCAGGTGCTAAAATCATGATATTTCAAATTAAAAAATGAAGTGGTTCCGTGCATCGTTTTTCGATTTTTTTCACACCAAATTAAAGTACTCCTCGTGTACTTTAATTTGGTGCGAAAAAAATCGAAAAACGATACACAAAACCACTTCATTTTTTATTTGAAATATCATGATTTTAACACCTAAGTGCTAAAATCTTTTGAAAAACTGGATTTAAAGACCTATTTGGACTTCGGATGCCACATGGGCGCTGTTAGTGCAATTCTAGTTCATGTTTTATAATAAGCGCAATTCCAAATCGCACTATTATTTTTACAAAGGATAATGCTACATACACTTCCGGGTAAAAAACCTCCAAAACGACGTCGTTTTGGAGGCGGGTCAGAAGAAAGAAAAAAAAAAAGGAGCGAGTTTCAAAATTTGGGTCTACTTCGTTCTTCCTCCCATTCCCTCCATCAAAACACAAATTTGCTTCGTTCTTCCTCCCATTCCACCCAGGCGACCACATTCCCCACCATCGCTACCCACCACCGCTGCCGCACCGCCACCCGTCGTTGCCCTCACCGTCTCCATCTCCCGCGAGGTGGGAATAACTTTACATCACGCAGAACAGCTTCGAATCGTGCCGACGAGCTTTGAATCGCAAGTACAAGCTTTGAAGGTCTCTCTCACTCCCTATCTCTCTCACGCGATCTCTTTCTCGTTGGAATTTTTTGAACAAAAACTAGGGTTTCAATTTAGAAACCCTAAATTGAATGGTACACTGTCTTTCATTAAGATTTTTGAACAAATATTGGATTTTTTTGTATTTTTTTTTTAGTTTTGCTTCACTTCACAATGCAAATAAAAGTGTAGTTGTAGTTGAAAGCATATTACTAGAGTAGGGGACTTCAATGAAAGCACTTATTATATGGAGGGGAACACTGGGCATCGTATTTTTTAGACAGCTTATAGGAAGATTGCTGTTAACATTTGCTATGGAAGATTGCTAAGATTGTATTTAAAATTGTTGAGATTGTATTTAACCCTTGTGCTACTGTACGTGAACTCAATGAACCGATGTGGCCCATTGAGGTTTTCCTTTGCTCATTCTCTATTAAGGGTTATTTATCCTATTTCATGAATGCGCATTTCAGTATCTTGTTCTTGATTGTGTAGGAAGTGCTAGCACTGAAATTTTGTGTTTGAGCTAAGCTGTGAACACATTTTAAAAGGCACAGTTTTTTGTTTTCATTTGCAAAATGGATTCATTCCAATATCATCTCCTTGCACTGTCATTTATATTAATTGTATGCATAAATAACTATATTTGGTATGCACCTAATTATTTTCCTTTGTTTTTGAACTAGCAGATGATGTCACCGGAGTCTATTCATTTGCCAATGCCTCCAAACAAAGAGTCTGAAGAAGAATATGTATGGAGTGGAGACAATGAAGACGAAGAAGAGATATATAGTGGTCCTTCAAACCAAGAGACAAATAATACTCAGGATGGGAAGCAAGCAATAGAAAATTGTGAAAATAGAGTTCCAGAGCCGAAGGAGGGAATGACATTCGATACACCGGAGGAAGCTTATATGTACTACTTAAGTTATGCTAAAGAAAAAGGGTTTGCTGTGGCGAAAAGAACATCAAGAAAGGATAGAGATGGAAATTTAAAAAATGTAGCGTTTGAATGCACTCGTGCTGGAAAGGCCAGGGTCAGAACAAGTAATCCGAGTAAACCACGACCACAAACAAAAATTGGTTGTCCAGCTCACGTTACTGTTGTCATACACCTGGATGGAAAATGGAGGTTAAACCGGGTTGAGTTGGAGCACAATCATGAACAGAGCCTGGGAAAGGCTAGGTATTTCAAGAGCAATAGGGCACTGGATGACAATATAAAACGAAAGCTTATATTGAATGATCAAGCCGGGATCAAATTGCACCAGAGTTATGACTCATTTCAGATCGAGGCTGGGGGACCTGGTGAGCTTCCATATTTTGAGAAAGATTGCAGAAATTATTGGATAAATTTGGACGTTTACGACTTGTGGAAGGTGATGCCGAAGCGATGCATAGTTATTTCATGAGAATGAAAGCCAACAATTCTAATTTTTTTTTTGCAATGGATTTGAATGAAAAAGGTCGCCTAAGGAACGTATTCTGGGCTGATGCAAGGAGTAGGGCAGCTTGTAAGGAGTTTGGGGATGTTGTGACCTTTGACACAACATACTTGGTAAACAAGTATGACATGCCGTTTGCTCCATTTGTAGGCGTGAATCACCATGGTCAGTCAATTTTATTGGGATGCGGGCTCATTTCTCATGAGGATACCGAGTCATTTTCGTGGTTATTTGAGACTTGGAAGACATGCATGTGGGGGTGTGCTCCGAAAGCAATTATTACCGACCAATGTGTGGCCATGAAGAATGCTATAGAAAGAATATTCCCTAGCACGCGACATCGGTGGTGCATATGGCATATTATGAAAAAGCTGCCAGAAAAGTTTGGTGGGTACAACGCGTATGAGAAAATCAGTTGATCTATGCGTAAGGCAGTTTATAATTCATTGACAGTTGATGAATTTGAGGTTGCTTGGGATGGGTTCACGAAAAAGTACGAGCTTCAAAGTAATACATGGTTAGAGGGGTTGTACCACGAGAGGAAACGGTGGGTTCCTGCTTATGTGAAAGACTACTTTTGGGCGGCAATGCAATCCACACAAAGAAGCGAAGGTATGAATGCATATTTCGATGGTTACATTCAGTCAACGACGACTTTGAAGCAATTTGTAGAGCAATACGAAAATGCATTGGCGAATAAGGTAGAAAATGAAAAACAAGATGATGTCAAAAGTTGAAACACTTACATCCCGTTAATAACTAAATCGGAGTTGGAGAAGCAATTTCAAAGTGCTTACATTAATGCAAAGGTGGTGGAGTTTCATGAACAATTTCTCGGGAGACTTGATTGTAAATGTAAGCAAAAAGGTGAGTCCGAATATGCGGTAAAAGAATGGATTACATTTGGAGAAGGAGAAGAGAGACAGAGGAAACAAGTGTCATGCAAAGTCGATTATAATGTTGAAACCAATGAAACACATTGTATTTGTCGATTGTTTTAGTCCAGAGGAATGGTGTGCAAACATCAACTGACGGTGTGGTTTGATAGGGAAATTGAAAGAGTGCCTGACAAGTATGTCTTGAGAAGATGGTGCAAAAATGTGAAAAGGGCCCACTCTAAAATTCGAATAAGTTATGATAAGTCCGCAACATCAATTGAAGCGCGTTGACATGACAACATGTGTAATTTATTCAATGAGGTTGTCGACTTAGCAGAAGATTATGAAGAGAAGTATCAATTGGTTATGACACGGGTAAGCGAGTTGAAACGAGAGTTGATGGAAGTTTCGGTTGTTTGTGATAGTAATGTGGTTTCACTTGGAGATGGGGTTATGCCTTCCAACCAGAGCAAGATACTTGACCCGGAACCTTAAAGACGAAAAGGGAGACCGCCGTGCAAAAGAAAGCAAGGTTTTATGGAAAAAGTTACTAAGAAGAAAAAAGAAACAAACAAAAATGCATTGTCCAAAGAAAAAGACAAGGTATAAGTTTTTTTATTATTTGTTGCTTTCTAGTTAATATGGACATATAGATTTATTGGATGCATTTGTAATACTAATATTATTTGCAAATTTCAACAGGTTGAGAAGAATGTGGTTGGCCATAAGATTGGGACACAAGAGAGAATCGTAAGAAACTTTATTTTTTAATTGCACAAATCCTTGTCTTGCAAAAGTTATTGATAATCCTTATTTATTTTTGGGCAGGGTCACCCAAGTTTCATGGGGCATTCAATGTATCCTAACATGATGCCCCATACTATGCAAGGAAATATTGCACAAGGCGGAAGTATCTTCCCATTTTCTCCACCTTTTTGCCCAACCGGAACAAGCATGCCCCAATTTATGCCTTCTTTTCCAAGCTCGCAAAGCAACATGACAAGCTTATTCAATGGTCAACTGTTGAGAGGTCAATCAACTAGTTTCGAAGGTCAAAGTCAAGGTCAAGGATGCGGAGGACAACAAAGTTATTTGGAAATGTTGAATGCAACGGACATTGGTGAAGAGTAGTTTTAGTGTATTGAAAACTTCATTTTATGGTGATGAGAAGAATATATGGCTTGTATTAATGTTGATGAGAAGAACATATGGCTGTTGCATGTATTAAAATTTTATGGGTAATTTGTATTTCTGAATGTTGCAAGGGTGTAATTATCCATATCCCATGTCCATATTTCATATTTCGTATCTGTATCCTCTGTGTGTATTCCGTGTTCATATCCCTTGCTTTCATTGGAAATATGGGTTCTTGATTCACTTGAAAAAATGGAAGATAAACTTAACCATTTATCATTGCAGAATTTTGACATTAACATTTAAAAATGCTCAGTTAGAAGATATCCTAAATGTTGTTCCTAATATTTCCTAAATGATGTTCGAACTGTTGCAATGCAAGGGTGTAATAGGTTTGCTGTGAAGGAATTTCTTTATCAGTGACTAATTAGAAAGGGAAAGGAAATGCAATTAAGTTGGTTTTTATCATATCAGTGACTAAATTTCTGAAAAAATTTTCACAGGGTCCCTTTGTTTTGTGTCGTAGCCCGACGTCATAGCGTCTCAAATACAGTCAGACAACATCAGAGAGCAACAAAAATAGCATATTCAAACCTCATGTTGAGGTTATTGTCATCCTACTTATCCATACATAATCCAAAATGGAATAAAAGACTTTGACAAGAGAATAAAAAAAATGAACATAAGGCATTTCATCCATTATCTTGATTGCCATGAATACAAAATGTTTTACAAAATGGCCTCAAGCCAAGATATCATCACATTTAGCATCTATCGTAATCCTATGTACAAGCCTATATTGGTAATCACATTTAAGATTTAACATCTATATTCCTCGCATCATCGTCACTCCTTGTCTCTCAGTCTCATATCTTCTTCAGAGGTGTAATATAATCTCTCCTCAAGTTCTGACTGAAGAGCAGCCACCTCCTCCTGCAAATGAAGAACTGTTCTAGCTGTTTGGTGCTTCTAAGATTGCTGTAATTGTTGATCCTCTTGATATTGGTAATTAAGTAATTGGGCCTCGTCAAGTTCCTTGATCCTCATGTCCAACTTAGCTTGCAAAGACACTGAGCTAATGTCCCATAACAGCCTCATTTGTAGTTTCAAAATCACTTTTCTTGAGGGCAACTAGACGACATAACTGAGGCATCACTGATCTTCTTCTTGTTGTCATTGCATAGAACTTCATTCTCTTGCTCATTGCAAGAAGCCATCTCATCTCCAGAATCACTTCTGGTTGATCCAGTTTCAACCTGCAACAGACCTGAGAACTTAATGGCCAAAATCACCAAGAAATAGAGAGACCCCTAGAATCAATTATGCAAAACTAATAAACCTCCTGTAATTCATTCCCAAAATCTGCCAGGAGGTCAATTTTAAAAGCCACAGCAGTCCACTTTAGAACATACTTCTACAGAATGCACATATCACTGAACCATAATTTTAATGTTTCCTTGAAAGAATGCTTCAAAACTAAACACCATCATTTTAATGTAAACACTAGAGAAATTTGGCAAACTCTGTAGGTACTTCTGCCGCTAGTTCATCACAAATAGTAGAAAAACCATCTATTGTTGACTGTACAAGGGCAGACAAATCATACCTTCACAGCCATTTTGTCTATAATTCAACAACAAACAAAAAATACGATTCTATCATCCTTGCCTTCATGAAGGAAAAATGCTAACTCAACCTGAGAATTGAAGTTGGAATGATTCTCATGGCATGACTATAAAAACCTTCCCCTCATATGCCAGCATGTTCTGCAACCAAGAAACAATCAGATTCAAAAGAGAGCCTACTTCTACTTGATGGCTCGTAAAATAGGGTAGCCATTAGAAACAAATAAGAATTGTTCAAATTCGTAATCTGCGATGATATGAACCGATAATTGATCAAATTGATATCAATTATTTAGAGGAACTTAAAATTAGGGGAATTTTTTTTGAATTAGGGTTTTTTTTTTCTTTTTCCAGCAACTCAAATTGATAGAAGAAGAAGAAGAGGAAGAGAGAACAGAACTAACTTTTCGAAGGGAAGAAATCAAAACCCTAGAGGGTCTGGTTTTCCTGGAAGAATTCGGACTGATTTTTCAAGGTTTGAATAATTTCTAGCGGTGGTCGGTCGGTTTTCGCGAGGTGGAGGTGAAGCCAGTGGAGTTGGAGCCGATGGTGATGGTGTTCGCCGAAAGTGGTGTTGGCAAAGGGGAAATAGTTTTTTTTTTTTTTTCTTTTGACCCGCCTCCAAAACGACGTCGTTTTGGAGGTTTTTGACCCGAAAGTGGTTCCCGAAAGTGTATGTAGCATTCTTCCTTTTACAAATAGTTAAAAAAATGCAGTACTTTCCCAATTCCTTTCCGAAAACGTAGTAGTTTGGCGAAAAATCGCAGAACTTTAGCCCAGGTCTGTCTCCTTCCTTTCTTGGGGTTACGAGTTGTAGTACTTTGGATGAGAAGGACGACGGAGGAGAAGTATGACTTCGGAAGAAGGAGAGAGAGATGAAATGGGTTCTCTATTCGAAGGGATGGTTCTTATTGACCCTTCCCAGAGGGCCGATGACGACGGTGGGGGTGGTGACGATGATGATGATCAGCTGCAGGAACAACAGCAACCCACCTCCGCCACTCCCCACACTTGTCGTAATACTTGTTCATCGCCGGCTGCATCTCTTCATCCCCTTGACGAAAACCTATTCACTGATCTCACTCTCATCACTCCTGACTCCCAAACCACCCCACTAATCCTTCAACTTCCACCACATACTGATACTTCTTCTGATACTAGGAGGAGTAATAGGGAGGTTTCTCCCTCGTCACTTTCTCGACAAATTTCCACGAGAAAGAAGAAGAGAGCTGGTTTGAAGAGGATCGGTTACGGCAGAGACGCCCCTATCCCCCCCGATGATCAGCATGTCGATAGTCAATCCTTGGAATTTGATCTTTCACCACCACCTCCTCCTCTTCCGTCGTCTTCATTGACTGACGAATCATCCGAATCTGGCAGATCTGCCCCGCAACAGCGACGACAACAAGAAGAATTAGAACTAGAAGACGAAGAAGCCTCCCTTTCTTCAATGACTGCGACGACCAAAATGGAGAGCGATTATTCAGAGGCGGACCATCCTTTGCATTATAACGCCGCTAATGGTGCCTCAAAAGATGAGGATGATAGTGTGGTTTCAGATGCACAACCTACGGATCATACGGGTATTAAGGATCAACTGAAAGCCAGCGCTCCAAATGCAATTGAGTTGAGGTTTGAGCAAATAAGGGCCCAGATCTCTCAGAAGCTCAGCCATGTTAGTGAGCTTGTCGCTTCTGTCTCTGCTGCACGGAAAGATTCCAGGAGGAGGAGGAGAAAAGCAGCCGAGGCTGTAATTATTGCATCCACCAGGTACAGACAACTTGAGAAGGAGCTGGAGGAAGCGTGCGAGGCTGAAGATTTCGAGACCGCGGAGAGGTTTAGTGAGAGCCTTGCTTCTGCAGAGAAGGATAAGGAACGCTTGGCCATTGGCCTCAGACATGCCGAAGAGGACTGTGATGCTGTTGATTCTAGGATGCACCAGGTTCTGGAGTTGCAAATTGCTGCCGAAGAGGAATGTTCGTCTTTGCTCAAAAACTTCGCCCTGGTGGGTACTAGTTCCCTTTATTATGTCTCTCACTGTTGTTAGCAGAGACGACTAAGCTTTGTTCCATTGAATTTTACCTATCTACTTCCATAAATCGCTTTCATTCTTAGGCTTTTCTATAAGACCCAGAGCAAAGTGATATCACCCCGAGGACTCTCAATCAGATTAAAAAAATGTTGTGCTAAAAATGTCAAACAATGAATCATCTTTTACGTTTTGTTTAGAATTTGAAGCCATTGAACTAAGGAGTTTATCTATTTATTTCACTGCCCAACAACTTAAGAGCAAAGTACAACAAGAAGAAGAAAAATGTTCTACAACAGATAGAAAGGATATTTTCTTCGATTAAGAAAATAGGTTCTTCAAATAATTCCAAAGAAGAGGTTTTGATTTTTTGGGTAATTAAGAAGAGGTTTTGATGTTGACAAGAGATATAGTGTTTAGGTGTATGTTGGTAATTTTAAATTATTGCTGGACATGAATGCGGTCTTAGTTCGTACGTTTGACTCCTAGTCTTCATAGAATGGTAGAATTAGGAGAGTCTTTGGTCCATGATTATGTTTCTAATCTTCCTAATTGCAATAGAGATGAGTTATGAGAATTGGAGACCCTTGCTAGGGTGAAGCACCGATTTCCTCTCTTCTTCTCTGTGCACATACTAAGGGCCTGCTTTTTTACCAGATCTGAACATCAGATTGGACTATTTGTTTTGTTGTTTTACTTTCAAGGACCAACTTAGTTTGTAAATGAGGGGCGCAAGAATGGGCTTGTTCTTATGCCTTTGAGATGAACTACTGAGGCCAAACTATCAGGCAATTATGCTGAGTCTTCTGAAAGTTCTAATATATCAATGAAGAGGATTATCCTGTTTGAAGTTTTGACAATTTGAACACATCAAACAAGAATTCAAAACTTCAGTTTTATATCAACTGAATAAATTACAATTGTAACTGTAACTCACAGTGGAAAAACTTACAATTGATCTTCAGCCAATGCAGCTCGATGCATGAAACACAAAAACTAAGAATGATGATTATTGCTACTACCTAAACCTAATGCTATGGCTATTTCTACCTACCCTTCTTCAGAGCTTGCCACCTATCTTCCCGCTAATATATAAATTTGAAGTCTCCCATACTCTAAGGTTCTAAGTCTTAGTTGTAGGAACCTCCTATTTGGGTGGTAAAACCACCTCAGAACTTCGCTCCTAGTCAACTCTCCTGGAATCTCGCTCCCCTTGAGAAAGAAACCCATTCTCAACTAGGATAGAACCTCTCAGGCATACAAATTCCAAAGTAAACAAAAGCTAAAGATACTAAGCAAGAGAAAATATGAAGTGTTGATAAGATACAAGAAAAAGATGACCTCAAATTTGCTGAAGTACTTAGTAAACATGATATTTATTTTCATTTGCATATCAATATTTTCAATTGACATGAGTTACGAAATATACTATTTTCTTCTATCACATTTTTATTTTTATAAACTATTCCTAAATGCTCTCCTAGTGCCCCCAAAGGAGGAGCTTCTATGATCCTCAGTTCTCCCGCCTCCGCTCCCAATCATGCTGCCCCTGCGTCATGCAACAGAGCTCTCAGTATTCCTTATTTCTTGTCCTCAGAACTAAGATTTGAACTTTGACACGTGGTATAATTGTCTTCTTCAACACAGTTTCTAGCTTTTGTCGCGTATCTCGAAGTCCCTTAGCCTTTGTGATTTACTACGCTTTTTGACACCTAGCAACATAAAGTCACTCATTTACCTTCAAGATTTGATTTTAAGGATATAGCTGCCAATAATTGTCATGATGCTCCAAACATCTTCTTTTTCTTTAAATGTCCTTGTTTTAGCGTTCCAAGACAGTTTTCTAGCGCATGACACATTCTTGTGTCCAGCCATGAGTTGATTTGTGATTGGGTGCATGGTTATGGTGAAACAACTCTAAGTCAGGGGGATCAAATATCCGGTGATTTGTTAAAATTTTTGTGGCCTAAACTAAATAACCATCAGATATAGAATCTGATGCAGTAACTTTTGGGCTAATAGTGTTATTTTGTGTCCTTAGTGTTAGTGGGTCTATAAATAGGGGTGTGTGTCTTTCATTTTGGTAGTTTTTTGATGTATTGATTAAACAATATTGAGAGCTTTTGCTCCTAGTATCCCATTTTGGGATCCTCTATCTCTTAATTAAATCTATCCTCTGATTTGGTTTGCATCGGAATCCCACAAAGTGTGCGATATGGATATCCTATTCGATTCTTCATCCCTTCACTGATAGTCCCGTCAAACAAATGGGCCCTAAGAGTACTACTGTACTATTCTCATGTTACTTATCATTGCCCTTGAAAAATGTCCTTTATAGCCTGTCAAATCCATTCTCCTACCTAATTGTTTCAATTTAACCCTTAAAACCTAAATTGCCCACCGTTTAGACCCTTAAATAACATCAAATCTTGCAAGCTGTCAATTTCAAAATCCAACCCTGTATCTCACAATCCTCACTTATTCAGTTCCCCACTCGGGAAACCTTAATCTTGGCTTTAGAACCTGAGCCATGCTTTGCATATAGACTAATAAACCATGCTTTGCACCCACATCATTCAGATCTAATAACTTGTAACATGCTTTGCGTATAGAATGTAAGGGCAAAATTATAGGGTGAAACATGTAGCAAGATGCTATACTGATTTATCAGAGTGTTACCAATTTGATCCATGCTGTGCATATGGAATATAATTTCATCTTTTCCCCTTGCAAAGCATGTTTAGCTATTCATTTGATATAGCCGTCACTCAAAACCTTTTATCTGGTACTGTCGGTCAAAACCTTTTATCTGGTGCTTTTTTTATTTTGACATCAATTTATTCTTAGGTTGAAGTCCATTTATCACCATGAGGCCTTCCCTCGGGTAGCTTTGCACATTTGGCTCTTGTTTTACTAATAGTGTTTCAGGCTTCAATTGACTGCAGTTTGAACTTCCTTAGTTTATGTCCTTTCCCAGGATACTGCAGATGACGCGGATCTAGTCCGAAAAAATGCCCAAGTAGCATCTGAAAAAGAGCTGGACAGATGGTTTTCACTTACCGAAGATTTGGAGTTGAAGAAGATGGAACTAGATATTGAAGCACACTTAGTAAGTGCCGCACGATTGGTGTTGAGTGATTCTATTGAACATTCAGTTGAGGATGATCGGAGAGAAAGAAAACTTCTTTGTAAGAGAAAAGAAATGTTGACGGAGGAATTGGAGAGACTACTTGTTTTAGTGAAAAAGAAGGAAATGGAGATAGCAGAAACTGATGATAAGATTGGAATGGTTGAAAAAAGGATTTCTGATGTGGTCTGTAGCTTTCAGGAGGTGCAGTCAAGAGTGGATACAAAGTATGATAACCTACAATCAGGCCTTTCTCAGATGGAGCAGGATAATGAAGCTTTAGCTAGAAAAAAGAAGGAAATTGACGACTTCCTTTCTCAGGAGAAAGAGAGGGGCATTAGGCTTCAGGAACTTGCCCAGATCTCTGCAAACGAAGCAAATATGTACCAGGAAGCTGTTGAGCATCGGAAGAGTCTAGTGCTGTTGATTTTGAACACCAGGGAAGATAAATTGGGGCTTGCCAAGGCTGAGGACAAACTTTCAGATGATGTTCAAATGCTCAGACAAGAGATTTCAGCCACAAGAGCTTCTCTTCAGGTTGGTTTTTCTTCCCAAACTTGTGATGGCCTTCTTTCCTTTTCTTCCAACATCGGCATAACATGATAATGTAGTTCTCTTCAGTCCTTCATCTTCACAATATGAAATGTTTATTTCCTCCACTAAACAAGTGCCAATGTTTCCTCAGTTCTTGCTGAGGTCGGTCTTTGTTCATGTCGTTTCGTTATCCTTGTCCAATGGTGTTGGATGGACATAAAAGAATAACCCTGGGGACAGTTCTTTATTGATTTTGTAGGATGGGTTATCTTGGCGGTCGAATAAGTGGACAATCCCCCATTAATCTAGGTTCAAGAGGTTTGCATCATATGTGTTGGTTACCGGTTAACAAATTTAACTCATGCAATTGTTTTCAAGTCCTCCTTGTATTACTTGCTTTTCCTCATTCATTAGCTATGATGAACCTTATTCTCTTTCTTTTCCTTCGTCTCTTCTAACCAGTCTACAATAGTGCTTAACAATTTAAGTAATCAAAGAAGAAACCAAAAAATGAGGTAATTAAACTGAGCCTTAAGTCCCAATCAATTTAGGTCATCTAGATAAATCTTTTTCTCCATTGAGCTGTGTCGAAGGTATTGTGCTCCGTGATATTAACTTAGATCGTTTCAAACTTTTTTCTTAAAGCCAATTTCTTCTATCCCCTCCCTTCAGTGCTACGTAACACCTTAAGCTTTTTGGCAATTGCTAACTTATCATGGTATCAGACCTCAGGTTGTAGATGTCTTGGGTTCATGTTTGCATTGATTCCCCGTTTGAATTAGGGTTTTGTGTATAAGGCCCTGAAATGTATTTATTTATTAAGCCCAATATTTGCCCAAACTCAAGGCCCATTTGTGGGTTGTACAATTCTGTAAGACAAATGGAGACCAAATTATATACTGGCCTAATTAGGCTAATCAGAAAACCCACCAGGCAACTGATTCAAAGTTTGCTTCCACACAAGACGATTGACTCCCTTCCTATGAGGGATCCCACACGTTGTTAAAGTGCGGACTCACCTTTCCTGATTAGGGTCTATGATTTTTTTCTCCTAGTAGTCTTTTGAGAAATAAAAGACATGTAAATGCTTAACCTACCATATAATTTTTTAAAAACTTTTTTGGTTTATTTTTTACCAAAAAAAAGGTTAAATTTATCATTTTTTAATTAAATTTTTGACAAAAAAAGTTCAGTATTGAACATTATTTAATATCTCTCTACTGTTTTCCATCAGTAATACAAAAGCAAAAAAAAAAAAAATGGAAAGCTTAAAAGAAGGATTATAGGGCAAATATATTAACTTTAAAATTTAGAAGAACTATGATTAATATTTACATTTTGGTAATTGATTTTCACACCCCCCAAATTGATATTCCCCCAAATTAACTTTTTGAATTTATTTTTTCAAAAAAGAAGAAGTTATATCATTTTTACTTAAATTTTTGACAAAAAGAAGTTCAGTATCGAACATTAATTAATACCTCTCTACTGTTTTGCATCAGTACAAAAGCAAAAAAATTAATGGAAAGCTTAAAAGAAGGATTATAGGGCAAATATATTAACTTTAAATTTAGAAGAACTATGATTAATATTTACATTTGGTAATTGATTTCCACACCCCCCAAATTGATATCCACACCCTTTTTTGTCAATTTAAGGGTGTGAAAATCACTTCCCTACATTTTTTAATATGGTGGATTAGAAATCTACATGAGCCTCGTATTTAATTGGCAAAATACCCCTTGAAAGAAAAATGTATAAAAAATTATTCATTGATTATCTAATTTGATGTCAATAATTAATATCTAAGGGGAAAAAATAAATTAAATATCAACAAAATTATTAAATGATATAAATACCACAATAATTCTAAAGTAGAAAAAGAATAAAAAGACTAAGAAGGGCATATTAGTCACTTCGTACCAAAACTTAACGGCGTTAGTGTTTAGTTAATGGAATGGGGGAATCTAGGCAATATTCTGTAAAGTAAGGGAGGTCAATGTAATTCTCAGGGGAGGTTTCTGAATTTGTCAGGGGAGGTCAGTGAGATTTACCCTATTTTATTTGGGAGGATACACACACATTAATATAACTATTATGCACATATTTTTTTTTTATTTGGGCACTTCTACAATATTGTGATTGTCTGGTTTTTCATGATATGTGAAGGGCCTTTTATAGGCCTAACCGCCTAAGCCCCGAAAAACTTAGGACCGGCCCTGGTAATATACATTTGAACTTATAGATGACACGGTAAAGTTAACTTACTCCCTTTTTGTACCGAGACGACTTCTCAAATAAAATTTTTGAAAGTTGAATCGCTGCTCATCTCTTCTTCGCCACTGTAGCTATAGACAGCAAAAATTTTTCTTATGTTGTTAAATACTCCACCATAAAAGCCGTGGGTTCTTAGATCCTAGCCTCCCATGAGTCCCACCCAACAAGAAAGAGCACCCTCTCTCAAAATGAGTACAACCCTTTTACTATTGACTCATCAACGTTATTCAACTTGAGTATTGTGCAATAAAAGAGTGCAAAATTATGAGCTACTGAGACAAAGGCCCGAATGGGCTTCTAATTAAAGACATCACCAATCAGGCTGCATATGTACTTCTTGCAGTAATAAATAGGCCAAAAGAGATGGCAGCCATGCGTTTGTTCACTTCAAACACCAATGATAGGGCATGTCAATTACTCATCTCTCTCTCTCTCGCTCAGGAATTATCTTCAACCAAATCAGGCCTCCAGCAGGAAATTGAATCCTTGAATCAGAGGATTGTCTTTATAGACAAAAGAGTGCCAGAGCTGGAAGCAGAAAAAAAAGTGGCTGCTGCTGCAAGAAATTTCAAGGAAGCAGCGCGGATGGCTACTGAATCCAAGGCACTAAGTGTTGAAAAAGAAAACATACAGACAAAAAAGGCAGGGGCTGTCCTCGAGCTTCGGAAGCTTGAGGAAGATATTTTTGACACTGTTAACAGGCTTCAAGATATAGACGGACAGATTTCAACAAAGGAAAAAGAGGTGGCAATGGCTAGATTCCAGAGACTAATTCTAATTGCTGGCGCTGCCAAAGCTGAAAGATCAGCTGCTCTAGAATTAGGTGATCTTAAAGAAGCTGACATTCTACTTGCAGAGGCAGAAGCTGCAGAATCTGAAGCAAGGAAACTTCAGCCAGTTTACAAATTCAAGGAAGAAGAATTTGATAGACTACCAAAACAGTACATCTCTATGGATCTTGTGTCCAATCTTGGTGGTAAGCAGTTGGCAGAATTGGCAGCATCTGCTTGTACACCTGTATAGTGGTTACACACGCTTATGGGAAATTGGCACCTATTTTTCACGTTTTCAGGCATCATCCTTTGAATTCTCTGTGCTGAATAGAAGCCACTCAAGAAGCATCATCCCAAGTACAAAGCTGAACTTGAGTAATGTTTAATGTAAACGAACCCTGGAAAATAAAATAAACCATGTAAGGTTTGTGGTAAAGTCTTTTACATGAAAAGCAGTTTGGTTCTCAATTTTTTCCACCATTATGGAGCCTGAAGTGAAGCTTTGCTGAATCCAAAATTGCCCAAGAGATTCAGTAATTTAATCGAAAATCTGACACTGGCTTGACTAGAACTACTAGGTGTTCCATCTGTGGTACTTAAGTTTATGTAATGATAGAACAATTTTTGTGTTGTTTATTGGGTTTTCAATTCCCGTTGCAATTCTTATTGATCTAAAGGTCCTTCCTACGATTAATCTTGTACATGATTCTTGCAAGAACGTGAAAAGTCGACATAGCAATGACAATAACTTAATGTACTTTTTCCCTGCCCTCATGAGAACTTAATGTACTTGGCAGAACTCGACCAAGTGACCCAGGACTTAATGGTTCTCCCTCATTAAGTTCTCAAGTTTGGAGCTGCTCATGTGCTACTAATTCCTTCGGGATCCATCCATATAGATTTTTGCTCTTGCTTTAATTGGGGCTCTCGCCTTTGGATGGTGGGCTTTAATTGAACTTAATGTTCGGTGGGCTTTTGCTCTTTCAATTTGATCCACAAGACACAGAAGGCATCTGTTTGCAGATCGAAGTGTCTTCCATTTTCCATCCACAAATCAGTTGACACGATAAACAGTCCCAATTCCCCGTCAGGACCCACAATTTATGCTCCAGAAAAGAAGCGAACCCTCTTTCCTCATTTCTCCTCTCAAAAAAACAGATTGTGTTGGGTTGGGTAAGGCCGGGTTTGGATTGACTTGACCCATATTCTACTCGCTTATATTCAACCCGTATTCTACTGACCCATATTCAACTCATAACCCATATCAATTCACTTGCCGGTGATTCACACACGAGTGAGTCAATTTAACACAGATGCAGTTGATTTCTAGGCTGGACCCAGGGCTGGCCCTTTTCTTAGAGTCGTGGTCTCTTCAACTCTCTGCGGCAGAGGAAGTAATTTTTTTGATTCAGAGGTCGAGCTCCATGAATACGACCCCTTTTTCTTGTCCCGAAAGAGGGAAAAGGTTCCGGATGCTGTTAGCGATGACATAATTTCGGAGTTCTGGGCTGGAAACCATGGTAATGCTTCCTGCTCCATGGAAATGAGAATTGGGTATTGTCGTCTCCCCCTCAGCTTGATTTCCTAGGGATTTGCTTTCCTATGCTTTCACATTTTCATAGTCCATCCGGGCCCGGCTAATGTTCTCCTTCTCTTCTTCTGGGTAATATGCATTCAGGCGCTCTAACAATGCCCGCATATCTTCATCTTGCTGTGATTGCTGTGAGGAAATTGGTGCACATTCTGCTGCAGAGATTAGTTGCCACTCAATGGTAACAGTGACAATATTGCGCAGCCTTGCGGGGGGTTTTCATACCAGGGAAAGGATAATACTGGATATGCCTCTGACTCGTTTGTTAGTGGATGTATGTAAGTAAACAACAAAGACACCAAAAATTTATAGTAACGGGGAGCATTCACTTTGATAAATGTCTCATATGCCCTAACCAAAAAAAAAAAAATTCTTTTCAATATGCAAAGTCACTTAAGCTCTAACATATGTCCGTTTCCAACGGTTCTGACGAGGTCTACTTTTCTAGTTGTAACTTTTGAGTTATGTGTGACATCAAATTGTTGAATACTTTGTAAATGTAATGTGTTGATCCTCTCTTTCCATTTTTCTTAAGACTTACGGCTTGCTAGTGTATTATGTATAATCGCTACTAATAAAACACGCTATGTCAAGTGGTTGTACAGATTTCTATGTCATGTATGAAAAATTCTGGTTTAATATAGGTTGGCTTCCCGGCTTGTGTCTTAATAATTGATACAGACTTTTTCAGTTTTAATTTGGAATCTATATCTCTCACAAAGCATGCCAAGATGGGACCGCCCAAACCGTGTTTAATAAGAATGCTTTCTATTTTATTTTTGGAAAAATTAGTCAAAAATACAACATTTTTTATCCCGTTTAAATAGGACACGGGGTTTTTCAGATTCAAGGAAAGGACAGATTCAAGGAAAGGACACGCGTTTTTTCATATTCAAGGTAAGGACAACCAAAACTAGTGAGTACTCACTAATTTTCTGTACGGCGTCGTTAGCGATGGCTTCACCTCCTCCCACCCCTGCTACCACCTCTGCCACTACTGAGATGAGTGGAGCCGTCACCGGAGCTCAGCTGGAGCATCATCGTTGTGCAATTGCACGCCAAAAAGACGGATCCTAAATTTTGTTCGATCGATACTTTTACTGATTGAGGCAGAGGGGGAGGTCTAACTGGTGCAAGCAATTGACCATTGATCGAGGCAGAGGAGGAGGTCCAACTGGTGCAAGCCAATTCATAATAGCTGGTCAATGGGCATTAAGCTGCTACTGGATCTAAACACTGTGTCTCCACTTTCTGAAACCTTGTGCCCATTGCTCTCTCTCTCTCTCTCTCTCTCTCTCTCTCTCTCTCTCTCTGATCTTGATTGGGTTTCTCTCTCTTACACTCCCTCTCGTCTGCTGATCTTGGTTGGGTTGAATCTACTGCAGTGACTGCTATTAATTTTCCTTGCCTTGGTTTTTCCCTTCGGTTGAAAAGATATGAAAGAATTCACAAAATACAGACAGAGGGGAAAACGAAACTATTCTCATTATTCAATTTTCTCAACCCCTTTCCAACTGAAAGCCTTGTACAGTATTTATATGAGACACTCTTCAAAGAAACACAAACGACTTTGATTGGCCACAACTTCTTCACCTGGATTGCTGAGGTGGATGATGAGGTGGCATCCCTTAACTAACCTCTGTAACAACCTTTGTAATTAACGCCAGATACTAAACAAGCAAAGCACTTCATTACTTTACTGAGTATACTTCAATATATTTCAATGACTATATTTCACATGGTGATCTTTTCTCTCTCTTGTTGTGTGTTCCTATGCTGAATTGTTGCTAGGCTTGAAATTTAGGTGGGGTAGTTTTTTTGAATTTTATGTTCGAAATTAGAATTTTTAAAAATTAGTGACATCTCACTAATTTTTTTGGTCGCCGGAAGTGGTCGGCTATAGGTGGGTGGTGTTCGGCCGGAGGTGGGGTGGAGATTTTTTTGAATTTTATGTTCAAAATTAGAATTTTTAAAAATTAGTGATATCTCACTAATTTTTGGGTCACTTAGCCAAAAATCCAAAACATTTGACATGTTTAAAGGGAACGACAAAGTACTTTTGCAATCGAACATAAAGACAAAAAATTAGTGAGAAGTCACTAATTTTTTAAAAATCCTAATTTCGAACATAAAATTCAAAAAAATCTCCACCCAACCTTCGGCCGAACACCACCCACCTTTAGCCGACCACTTCCTGCGACCAAAAAAATTAGTGAGAAGTCACTAATTTTTAAAAATCCTAATTTCGAACATAAAATTCAAAAAAATCTCCACCCAACCTTCGGCCGAACACCACCCACCTTTAGCCGACCACTTCCTGCGACCAAAAAAATTAGTGAGATGTCACTAATTTTTAAAAATTTTAATTTCGAACATAAAATTCAAAAAAACCACCACTCTACCTCCGGCCGACCACCACCCCACCTCTGGCCGACCCCCGGCGATCAAAAAAATTAGTGAGATGTCACTAATTTTTAAAAATTTTAATTTCGAACATAAAATTCAAAAAAATCACCACCCCACCTCCGGCCGACCACCACCCCACCACTAACCGACCACTTCCGGCGACCAAAAAAAATAGTAAGACGTCACTAATTTTTAAAAATTCTAATTTCGAACATAAAATTCAAAAAAATTACCATCCCACCTTCGGCCGACCACAACCCCACCTCTGGCCGACCACCTCCGGCGACTAAAAAAGTTAGTAAGATGTCACTAATTTTTAAAAATCCTAATTTCGAACATAAAATTCAAAAAAATCTCCACCCCACCTCTGACCGAACACCACCCACCTATAGCCGACCACTTCCGGCGACCAAAAAAATTAGTGAGATGTCAAACGTAAGAATTCTATTTTTTTTTATTTTTTGCACCAAAAGCACACACCTACTGCATCACCTCCTTGCAAGTCCTTTTGTTGTGGTTGCCAAAACCTCCACACCTACTGCATCTCATCCTTCTTGTACATTCTCCTATGGATGGAATCCTTTTGTTTGCTGTCCTACCAGCTGGCTTCTTGCACAACGGAGGGCGAATAAGCATAGTCTGCGAAGTCGTCTCTGGCTTGTCAATATTAGGTATAGGGAAGATTGGATCTGAATACGACAAACGATACACCTCAGTGTGAAAAAATGGTTCAACAAAGCTATTTAGATTGTGTCGGGTTTTTTGGATGACCGCCACGGCATGGTCGCAAGGGAGACCATCAATTTGCCACCAGCGGCAGGAGCATTTACGCTTCTCGAGGTCCACTGTAACTGAAGGATCAGAGTTCACTTCATACAAATACTCAGTCGATGGCCTAATGTTCCAAGTCCTGGTCTTGTTATAAGACATCTCCAGCTTGTTTTCTGTGTCTTTGGTTAAAAAAAATTTCCATTTCGAACCAATAGCTCTCCTATCAGTCCAATTATTAAAGCACTCAGCGACATTTGAATACATTTCCCCATACCGTTTTCCCAGAAAATACGCATTGGCCCAATTCTTAAATGGCAGGGTCTTAAGAAACTCCACATCAACTTGTCCACCTTTGGCCTTCAACACATTCAACTTCCGATGGAATGAAGGTTGGGTAGCAGCATATGCACACTCAGTAAACTTGTTCACAATTTTTTCACGAAATATATTCGTGTAGGCACAACCACTAAACTTGTCACGTAGATTATGCTTGAGGTGCTGTAGACAAAACACATGGCAGCTATCTGGAAAAATCTGAGGAATCGATTGCCTTAACCCATAATGCCGATCTGAAAGAAAAGTTATCGGTCTCTCCTCAACCAATATCTTTCGCAGATTCTGAAGGAACCATGACCAATTTTCCAACGTTTCAGAATCAACAATGGCATAAGCAAGTGGGAAAATCCCTACAGGGACATCAAAAAATGTGCATTATAAAAATTAGTGAGTGCTACCTAATTCAATACATATTATAATGATGTTTGGTCAAAGAAGTGTGTGTACCAAAATGTTGAAAAGATGAATGAAATAAATAGTAGTGAATAAAACCTTGGTTTCCATCCTTCGCTGTCGCAGCCAACAACATCCCTTTGTAACATCCCTTCAAAAACGTACCATCCAGAAAAAGCATAGCACGACAAGATTTGAATCCTTCAATACAAGCATGAAATGCAGCAAAGAACCACATGAAACGTCTACTAGTTGGATCATATTGCAAATCAAAATAACTCCCAGGATTAGTCTCCTCTGCAATTCCAGAATACCATCGTAGCTGATCAAACAACGAAGCAAAATCCCCATTAACTTCACTTTTAGCTTTATCGACTCCCGACCATGCCAGGAAATATGATATTTTAATGCCGTAATACTCATTAAAGAAATCCATGACATCCTTTGGTTTTGTCGAAGACTCCGCGCCGCGGACCTTGCCTACTATTGCTTAGGCAACTAGATCAGAACTCATCCTTTTATTACTTGATTTAAGAACAGCAACTCCACAATTGTGGTCACTGCACAACTTCCTAATATAGAAATATCCATTCGTGCTTTCAACGGAAGCATGAACACGCCACTGACATCTCTCTTTTTTGGCACACTCAGCGGTAATTCTTGCCCCATCATTTTTGACATATTTGAATTCAAATCCAACTTCGATAGCATACTTCTTCAAAGCTGTCCGAAACTCATTCACACCTCCTGGAAACACTTGGCCAACTTCACAAATTAGATTAACCCAGTCAGCAGACAGTAAAACAGTTCCATTGCTTGATGGATACTTGCCAAAAAAGCTCCTTTCGATCTCTAAACCAGTAGTTGCTTCGCTCCCAACTACTATAGAACTACTAGTCACAGTCCCAAGTACTCTAGAACTACTAGTTACAATCCCAACAACAGAGTGAGTAGAATTCTCTTCATCATCATCTAAATTCGAACCTTGCCTACTAACGGCCACATAAATTCTATCAAGTCCAAGAGGACACACTACTATCAACATGTTTTCAAAATCGTCTTGAGATTCCAACATACACTTACAATGATTGGGTAAGGAGTACAAAAGGCTAATCGAACTAGAGGTCAAATTCTTCCATTTAGCACACAGAGTATTCACGAGTTCATCAAAATCCATAGTGGCGGAGACCCTCACGACACAAGTAGATGATCCATACGTGCAGAGCAACATCAAAGGGGAATCCATACTGCAAAACAAGAAACAGATAGATCAATTATACTTACACAAAAAACTAGTTAGTTCTTACTAATCATCATGAAGTACAAAGAATAGAACAATGATCATATGCTTAGTGATACAAAAGCTGATGTGCATGGAAGTAGTGAAAACTTATTGAAGCGTAAAGCTTAAAACATTTATGCAGAACAATTATTTCACAGTTTATAAAAACTAGTTAGTTCTTACTAATTATCATGAAACCTTTTTAAGCCATGTTGAACTCTAGAGTGGTAAAAGTTGATTTGCAGACAACTAGTAAAAACAAATTGTAGCATGAAAACTACGCCATTTATGCCAGAACCCTCATTTCACTGTCTACCGAAACTAGTTAGTTCTCACTAATATTCGTGAAACCTTTTTAAGCAATGTTGAACTCTAGAGTGGTAAAAACAAATCTGTAGACAACAAGAACAAACAAAAAGAAGCATGATACCTACACCATTTATGCAAGAACCCTCATTTCACTGTCTACCGAAACTAGTTAGTTCTCACTAATATTCGTGAAACCTTTTTAAGCCATGTTGAACTCTAGAGTGGTAAAAATTGATCTGCAGACGACTAGTAAAAACAAATTGTTACATGAAAACTACACCATTTATGCCAGAACCCTCATTTCACTGTCTACCGAAACTAGTTAGTTCTCACTAATATTCGTGAAACCTTTTTAAGCAATGTTGAACTCTAGAGTGGTAAAAACAAATCTGCAGACAACAAGAACAAACAAAAAGAAGCATGATACCTACACCATTTATGCAAGAACCCTCATTTCACTGTCTACCGAAACTAGTTAGTTCTCACTAATATTCGTGAAACCTTTTTAAGCCATGTTGAACTCCAGAGCAGCTCCTCATATTCCTAGTCAAACAAAATTTGATTTTCGTACGACTGGTAAAAACATATTTAAGCATAGAACATAAAGCATAACATGCAGAGAATAATATTTCGATGATTAGAGAAATAGTTAGATATTTCTAAAGTTTAAAAATGAAGGCACTCAATTAAATTGTGCGATCTCAGACATTCATCAAAATTCAAACTAAAACATCAACAATTATCCTGAAGTCAAAGCCGATACAAAGAGGAACTCATGTTTCGCTGTTTGTTTGTAGAACTAGTTAGATCTTACTAAACTCATATTAAACTGTGCGATCTAATCTTATCTGCCTAACTAACTCATCATGCATCAAAATTCAAACAAAAACATCAAAGTGGAGATCGATTGTTGAATCGAAGTCAATACAGCTGAAGTCGAAGTCGATACAGGGAGGGACGATGCAAATTACCTGGTTTTTCAGCGACTGCTTCGAAACAATGGTGATTCAAATTGTTGCAGCAATGAAGATCGAATTGAACAGCGGCAATGGAGATCGATTACCACAGAGAGAGAGAGAGAGAGAGAGAGAGAGAGAGAAAAGGGGAGAAGGGGCTTTAAAAGAGGCGGTTATCGTTTTGGGGTTTTAACGACCCTGGGTATTTTTGTTCGAAAATTTTGTTTCGGCCTTATGGCCTAGCGGGCCAAAAAATTGATGAACTTCTGCCTATAAAAATTTCCCTGGTGTCCTTCCCCCTAATAATGTCAAATATTTTGGATTTTTTACTAAGTGGCCCTTTATTTTTTCATGCCATTTTCGTGTATAAAGCATGTTCGCAAAAAACGTTTTTAAAAGCGTGTTCACCAAACACGCTTTTAAGATGGATTAGGATTAAGTTAAATTAATTTTTGGGTTAATTCGTCTTAACAAACAACAGAAGCGTGTTTGCCAAACACGTTTTTTAGAAAACGTGATTTGTAACCACGACTTCACGTAGTTCGGGAATAAAGTTAAAAAAACCTTGTTTTATTTAATTAAGTAATAAAAAAAACGCAAATCGGTTAATTAGCCAATTCTAAATGGGACTTCAACCAGTTTCCTCACCACATTGCCACGGGCTTTGCATTTTTATCTGTGCCCGCAAATTGCTTATTCTGACGCTCAGTCACCCTCTCAGAGACTCTGGACTTGACACCCTTATTTGAGTTATTTCTTTCAAATAGGTGTTTAACATTATGATAATGATGTGTTAGTTTTTCTTTTGTTCAAACCGAAAGCTGTTACGCCATCTTCCTAAATGTAGTAGTAATAGGTGTCTGGCATTATTAATTTTATGGTATTGCAGGCATTTTTCTTATGCGAACTTTCTACTTATGAACGCCAGGAATTGTGTTCTAACCAAATTGCTTTCGATGGTGTACCAGTTCCAAACAGATACAGTGGAGACCGGGTGGAGCCGAAGTTAAAGCTTCACACTTGTTCAATCGCACCTTGTAGTTTAAAATCCAATTCTATGCCTTCCGACATGGTCATAGCCGTTCCACTGTCACTCGTGCAAGAGTGGCTCAAAAAGGTGAAATCCGAAAAACTGCCTCAGCTAGTCGAAAAGTGTTGTGCTCACGAGTATCACACACACACAAACACACCATTTATTCAAAGGAAAAACTCCAGTTTTTGTATTAATCGAATCAAATACAGAAACCATGAAAACACCTCACACTCTAGCTCTCTCAAACTATCCTCACCACACTCACAGCTCACCACTCTACATCAATATACATTACACACATGCATATATAGGCAACAATAGGAAAGAAAAGAACAAAAGCCATTTAATTCCTAAATCACGCGTAGGATTCTCAAATCAGGTGTGAGAAGAAAATCTCGCCAAATCCATGCGCCCAAGTTGCTGTTGGTGCCTGAGTCAAGTTGAGGGGACTCTCATGTGGGTCACTCTCATTTAAGGGGGAAAAACCAACAAAAAGTCCTAGTCACATAGATTTCTGTAGCCATTAAGGAAAGTTGTTATGAACATAGTTTGAACTGGCTCCATCCTACCTAGCAATGTGTGCGGGTTAGGGCAAATTCCTTATCAACCAGAACTGGATGGGTTGGATATATTTCACCCGTCACCAACCCGGCAGCCTCAGAAGCCAACAGGTCGATTGAATTCTTATGCGGTTTCAAAATGCAGCTTAAGGTGGATTGGACGGGTGAAAATTTTCACAATGGAAAAAAATACTATTTAAAATCAGATAACAAAAAAGGAGAGCACAAGATTAACAAGGGTCATCTGTACAAGAGCAACAAACCATTCTTTCGATCATTGAGTGTTAGAGAGCAAGTTTAACAGTAAAGTAGACTAGATTTTAAATGTTTAACAGCAACCCGCATTCAACCAATCCGCCACCACACAGCTTATCACCCACCCAACCCAACCTGGTCATACTTGTTTGTGCGGGGCGGCTCAGGTCGAGTCGGTTGGCCAGTTTTCTGCATGTACACCACTAGCCCCAGCTTACCTCTTTGAAGGTTGTCAAAGAAGATGGGCCAAGCAAAATGTTTACGGAGATCGAGATTTGTCTTTTAGCTGCGCTATAAATTTACGTTTCTTACGAAGTGTACAGAAAATCCAGGTGTAACCTTTCTACTGGCTCACTTTTCTATTGGTAACTAAAAGTGTACTATAGAGAAGGGTTGTGAGAGGACGTTGGATGGGCTGTTGGTTTCCAACCACTCTTGAATGCTTGCTATCCTGATTTCTCAAAATTGATGCTTCTGAACTGCTGTATTTTGCAAACCTAGACTAATGCAACGGTTCATCTGGTGTAATTGCTACTTCTCCTGTAAGCTCTTGGTTAAATTCCTCTTTTTGAGCGCGTGTATGTGGCAAAATTTGTTTAGATGTCCTTGACTTGCTTAAAGGTTGAAGATGAATATGGATGTGAGGAGAGCTTTTCCATGAAATCTTTCTACTAATATATTTTGGGTTTTATGCTTGTCTTCTAACTGTTTACATGAGGAGCCGGATTTGCTGTAATTTTGTTACTGTAATTCAGTTCTTATGAGTGTTTCACCTGGGTTTTTGGCCCGTCTTTCTGGCATAGATTCATTAGTCTCTCTCGCTTTCGGTACTGTAGCCCCTCTCTTTTTCGTGCTCTTGTTCTGCAGTTGGGTCATTCCCAAAACACGTAGGGAAGAAAAAAGAACGATGTGTAGCCTTCGCATATTATAGCTGTACCGCCCATGGTTATAACATCCACCTGGTTCAGACTCCAAAGAGATGCATCTTACTCAAAAGCTGCAGCAGAATGTCCTATTATCTCATTGCATTTTGTGCGTGTTTCCCTTTTCATAGAAGTAGTTAGGATCTTCATTGGTGTGTCTACCTGTTAATTAATTTATTTTGGAAAGTAACTCTGATTTTCTCCTTGTTGCGTGTGACTGGGACGGCTGGGAACAATCCCTTTGGTGGATACGTGATATGCATCTTTTAGTCTGACCTATTCCTGCTGCTTTTCCATGCAGATATATCATGCCAATAATAAGATTAGACTGTTCAATTTGCAATCTCTGATAAAGACTTGGTTAATGGCAAAACCCGGGAGTGTCTCTACATCCGAGGTGTAAGGCAATGATACCGGTTCTTTACAATCTTTCATAACTGAAATTTCTAAAGAAGTATGCTTCCACCTGCACTCTGGGATAATGAAAGCAGCTCGTAAGGTTGTGCTAGATGAGATTATCCGCCACATAATTGCAGAATGTGTTTCTGTGAAGAAAGCCCACAGGCATATGAGGCTTGAAGTGGTCAATGAGAGTACCAAAATTTGCTTGTTGGATAGCGGAATGGTATGTAATCTAGTTTCGAAAATATGGGTAATGATTTGTTTTTTTTTGTTGTCTCATACATCTCTATGTGTGCATGGTTTGAACAGTCTGAATATTGTGAAACGAGAAAGGACACAGTTGCTTTGGAGATTAGGCTGTCAGAATCTAGTGATGTTTCTAATCGGAAATGCCCCACTGATGGAAGTAGGACACAGTCTCCAGCAAGCATGAAGTCTATTGGAAGCTATCATAACTTTTGTAGTGCATATGCATGTGTCTGCAAATTAGTGTTTGATTCTTGCATGCAAGTCTTGTGGAATGCAGTTTCTTATGATCCTATAGTGGAGTATTCCACTTCCTGGAGAAAGAGAATTCGATGGTCTAGTGTTTCTATCGCTGTTGAGAATTTACACTTAAAATCTGTAAGATGTTTTTATTCTTGCTGTTCTTTTGCGCTGTTTTTTCATGTTTGTGTTTGTGTGTGCTTGTTACATGATGCAAGTCCCAATGGGTTTACAGTTCAGATCAGAAGAGGAATCTTCTGTTGTGGAGCTTGATTGCCCACCTGGTTTCGAATCAGCGAGAATGGCCCCAGAAATTTATCCGCATTCACCTGCAAGTTTTGCATCATTTTTTGGTGGAGAAAAGTAATTTGAACTGAGCCCGTTGAATTATGAAGACATGGATTACATATTGGAAAGTGTGGAGGATGATCTCCACTCGTCTGCAAAGCTGTCTTTGGTTGACTATTTGTACCTTTTTGTCAAGGAAGAAGCAAAGAAAGTAGTTCATTCTTTAGGTTGTGGCAAATTGAAGGAGGTATGCTATACAAGTTATTTTTGGTTTACTGAATTAGTGAATTGAAGTAATTGTTTGTTTCTTTAAAGCATCCTCCTTGTAACCATTGGTTGCTCTTTCTGATTAATTGGATGGTAGTGCAATAATTTTTCAATTTGTAGCTCAGTGTCATTACGAATAGATTTCTGTTTGTCTGCAGGTAACCTTTGGCCCTTTTGTTCAGTTCAGTCATGTATGTGGCCTTGATTCGAAGATGATTTCATCCAATGATTCCCAGTATCCATTAGAATATGCAGAACCTTTTGACGAGGACCCTGTTTCTGTGCATAAAAGTTCATTGTCTAAATTTTTATCAAATGCATTTGCAACAATGAACGTGGATGTAGAAAGTATCGTCACTGATGAAGAAGGTGCCCTGCCCTCCTGGATTTGAGGACAATTTTAGAGGTGTTGTTCCATCAAGGATAGAAAAAATCCAACCATCAAGGTCAAGTGAACGTATTCCTATGATTGCAAGTTATGTTGTGATGGCAATGTTCCGGCAGAAGTTACATAATGATGTGCTGAGAGAATGGAAACCCTTGTTTGCTGATCACTGTCTTCATGAATTTCTAATATCATTGTCCTCCTGGAAGAAATACATGAATTTCAATGTTAGTGAGGTAATTTTTTGGTTTGATTTATTTCATTATTTAAACTTTTCAAAGTTTCTTCAGTTGCTTAAGTATAATTTCAAATATGATTCCGTGTTTGTTCTTCATGCCTTTTGGATTGCTTACCATTGAATCTCAACAGATCTGATCATGCCTTTGTTCCAGGAAAGAGGGGTTACGAAGAGTAAACAGAAAACCGATAGCTCTGCCGATAGACCGGACAAACTTGGGGATATATCAACGAAAGATAACATGTCAGTCGCTTCAGAGGTACCATTGGTGTTTGGGAAATATACGTATTACCGGTGTTATGAGAGAGAATAAAAGTGTATAGGGTGTTAATGAACCCTAACACGAGAGAGCTTTATTTATATTATCACGTGACACGTTACACAACATAACTAAGCAATGTGGGACACATACATATAAACTATTCTAACAATCTTCGCCGGACCTATGATCTTCATCAAGAATTTTTCTCTCTGTCCATGGGTGAGCAATCTTTGGAAACTCATTATGCTAAGTTTTGTGGTCTTTGTGAGGAGATCAAGATTACTCAACCTATTTCTGCTGATAGTAGTTGCGCGGTCTAGCGCTGAGGCGGAGAGGTTGTGTGGATACGTTCGTTTCTTGAAGAGATAAGATTTCCTGTGCAGGTGCCTATGAATTTGTACCGTGATAATCAAGCTGCAATCCATATAGCATCCAACCCAATGTTTCATGAGAGGACCAAGCACATTGAAGTAGATTGTCGTCTTGTACGAGAAAAGTTGACTGGTGGAGTGATTGCTACTCCATTTGTGTCCACTAGTGCCCAGTTAGCAAATATGTTTACTAAGCCATTGTTCAAACCACGATTGGAGTTGCTTTGTGACAAGCTGACTTATAGATATTTACTCTCCAGCTTGAGGGGGAGTGTTAGAATAGTTTATATGTATTTGTCCCACATTGCTTAGTTATGTTGTGTAACGTGTCACGTGATAATATAAATAAAGCTCCCTCGTGTTAGGGTTCATTAACACCCTATACACTATTATTCTCTCTCATAACAACCAGAAAAGAACATTGGTGCTTAGGAAGTTGGGATCTTTATCTCTATCTGCAGCTTTGGGGGATGTTGGGTTGCAAAATAAATTGGTTGAGAAGTCAAAGAAGAAAGATGTTTCTATAGGTGTATCGAACATTCCAGAAAGTAAAGCTGCAATTGTTGATCTTAAAAAAATGCTGCCGAACAATTGCAATTTTGTATCCTTTATTGATGCTAAATTAGACAAGGAATACTTGTCAAGTCCAAAGGTTTCTCCTGCGATTCAAGGTATTTACTGTGGACTGGGTTTTGTATCATCAGTTTCATGGATGAGTGTCACATATTTAAACAATGTTTGTTGTTTTACCCAGATTGTGATATCAAAGGAGATGACCCTGAATGCAATAAAGGTGGTAATACATTCTGTCGATATAGTTCTCTTGATGTCCAGAAGGTTGCCAATAGCAGCCAGGGGGATGTTCAAATGCAGGCAGTGGTTGCAGGTGGTAGCTTCAAAAAGATACCAAAGGATAAATCACGTTGTTTATTTTTCTCTGTTCCATTTGTTAATGTGCTTCTTTAAACTTTCTTCCTTTTCCAGTACAACATTAACACAAAGCGTAATGAATTGTTTGCATTTGTCAGCAGCAACTAATGTCATGAACAGTAAAAGGAAGCACTCAGTGGATGTTATGCCATCGTCATGCTCCAGGAAAGTTTTGAAACTGACGAGTAGTGCTGCCAAGCAGCCAGATTGCAAGGAATTTGTTGTGCGGAAGATGAAGATCAATAAATCAAGAAAATCTAATCTCTGTCCCAGGTCTGATGTGTGTGCTCAATCTTCAATTAACGGTTGGGAGTGGCATATATGGTCATCAAATGCTAGTCCTGCTGAAAGAGCTCGTGTTAGGGGAACACATTGTCTTCATCCTCAATATGTTGGCTGAGGTTGGTGGATCGTAGACGTTGAACATGAAATGCCTTTCTGCCAGAACGAACAGGGTCAAGATGCGAAACCTTCTTGTTGCTGCAGAGGGTGCTGATCTTTTAAAAGCTACTCAGTTGAAGGTAACTGAGGGATGTAATTTGCTTTGACGTATCTCCTTGTGCCTGTCATGATTTTTAATTGTTTTAGGGATTTCTCATCAGGCTAGGAAAAAACGCTTGCGCTTCCAGCGGAGCAAGATACATGACTGGGGTCTTTTTGCTCTGGAGCCAATTGAGGCTGAAGATTCTGTCATCGAATATTTTGGCGAACTAATTCGTCCTCGTGTAAGCTTAAAATCTTTTTGTATGAGTAACTTGATTTTGTCTTCATGCACGTGTAGAGTTGAATGTAGTTGCCATAGGGTTCCTTCTATTGTACTACCAAAATATCGAATCCGGGGGAGGCGTTGTGCGGCAGGTGTTGTGCGCCATGTTGTGCGGCAAAACTACGTCGTTTTGCTCATTTCCTTAGTATATCCAAGGGCCCTGTTTGGAGAGTAAAGTGTGGGGTTTAATTTTGGGGTTCAATTTTAGGGGATTTAGGCTCTTTGGGGTAGGGTATAGTGGGTTTAGGCACTTGGATTTTAGGCACTTTGGGTTTAGGCACTTCAGGTTTAGGGTTTAGGCACTTCAGGTTTAGGGTTTAGGCACTTTGGGTTTAGGCACTTCGTAATGATTTTTTCTTCCTCCAAACAGGGCCCTTGGAAGCTTTGGAAGTGTGCAAAAAAATCAAGCAAAATGACGTAGTTTTGCCGCACAACACAACGCACAACACCTACCGCATAGCACCCACCCCGGATCCCAAAATATCTGTGCTATGCACGGGAAAATCCAAGTGTATGCGATTGATTTGGATTCATAAAAATTTGTAAAATTCTTATTGATTTACTACATATACTGGATACCAGTCAAAATCAAATTTAAGTAAATATCTTTGGAATTTAATTTAACAAACAGGACTGTTCATTTACAAAACAAAAAAAAAAAGGAAAAAGAAAAGGGAGGGACTGTTTTATCTTACACGAGATATTTTGTGGATACAAGTTATTTCATGTTCCAAACGTTTCTTTTTTTTATTCTGAACCGCGAGAATTCTTTCTTTCCATATCTATTTTTTTACCAGTACTAGGTATTGATATTTACCATTTCTTTCATTATCCGTTGACAAGGTTGGAGTTATTGCCTCTAATTTTGTTTCTAGATAGTTTTCCTGACAAAATGAAATGAATCCTAGGATTTTTGTTAATTGTTTGTTGAACAATGAGAAAAAGAAGTCTTTTTTTTCTTTCTTCTGTTAATTAAGGAATTTTTTTTTAATGTGATATGTTTGGTCTTTCTGAGAACCATGTCTCTTAAAATTCTCTATGTAACTTGGAATGAGAAATTACATTGTGTGTGAAACAATATGAATTGGACCTATGCACATTGATAGAACTACACTTAACAGGTTGACCTACGTTTTCACATATTTGGTGTCACCCAATCAAGAAGCAATAGCTTGCACACAGTCAGTATCTATGCACCACGCAAACTCCAGTGATCCTCTAGTCTCCATTAATGACACGTGGCAGGAATAAATACACAACATGCCCATTAAACTCGATCAAAAGACGTATACAATAATAGCCAGGCCAGATTGTGCAACAGCTCTAGTAAGAAGTAATAGCAATGAATTAAGAGGAAAATAGATGACAAAGGCATAAATCCACGTGAAGCGCAACAAGCATATATCCACGTGAAGTGCAACAAAAGTTGATTAATATACAAATATATCTTTTTTGCTAAGTGAAAAAGGGTAGAAGGACGAGGACGACATTGGGAACTCTCAAGGTGAGACCATGGGAGCCCTTACTTCTTGGGATCCAGAACTGGAGGTTGAGCGACTTGAGGAGAGTCATAGCCTGATTTTAGTCCTACCAGCGGCCAAGTGTAGCCGGGACTTTAGTTTGGTAAAGAAATATGAACTCATGGAGAAGAGAAATTATTAATGTCACGACGTGACATGGTCTACGATATGGATTTTGCAAACCAACCATTTTGACCCTCCCAAGCTACAACTCATCTAAGGCTTAGGCAAATCAGAAGTACAAAAATTTAAAGAAAAAATTAATAATCCCTACAACTGTTACATACCTATACACATGCCAAGATAGAAAGCATAGTATTGCCCTATTGGGGGACCACATTGTTTAAGTGCTGTTTGTGCAATGAAGTAAAAATATAAGAGGGAAGGGGAAAAGGTTTATAGGTAATGGTGTTTCGGCTTACTGTAGTGGATTTTCAGATTACAGGTATTTTGTATTTTCTAATTGGTTTTCCATCTGCACGGGACTTCTTTTAAGAAAGATATAACCAGCTTCCTTTTGCTGACTAGTGTTGGAGGGGTATTAAATATTCCTCATAGAAGCTATAATGTCAGAGACTCAGAATTATGTTTTGTACTGTTATGAAAATGACAACCCTATCTAAATCATGGGTGATATCTCTATCGGCCACTGAATGCATTGCAATATTTCTGAGAAAATCTTTATAGACGAATGAATGCTTTCATGCTAAGACAAACTTTAATTCTATCAATTTAATGTACGTCTTCCCGTGTATCATCTTCAGGCTTTGGGGGTTCAAAGCTTGCCCTGCATACTATTTAATATAGATTTGTCTGCTTCTTATTCTTTTACTGCTATGGTATGATGATTACGTTGCTTCTGCATGTGTCTTGTCAAAAAGAGAGAAGGTTTCTTTCTCCTCGCGCATGATCAATTGCCCTTTTCCCATTGTTTCACTTATTTATCTTGTCTCGCAGATATCAGATATACGTGAACTTTATTATGAGAAAATGGGAATTGGCAGCAGTTATATTTTTAGGCTGGATGATGGTAACATGGTAAGTATAGAGTGAGAGCTATTATGAAACTATAGTTTTATGATCGGTATGGTATAAGCTTTGCTTTCACCAAAATTTCGGTCTATCGCCTCGTTTACAGTGTATCCTATTATTTTGAGGACCGCTTGCTAATATAATAACTGTAATGCCCGACTTTTAATTCATGTCTATGTGTTTGATTTTGTGCGTGTTTAGCTAAATTGTGTGTGTTACTTGAGTTAATTGGCATTGTTTAAAAAGCATGCGAAACAGAATATTTTCATTGGTCGGAGCACCATAATCTCATGAGATGTCTAGCGTGGGATAATTTTTCCTTTGTAGGCTTATAAACTTCCACGTTTCTTTTTCCTTGCTTAGTCATGTACGCACACACAAACAGAACGGTGGGTTGGGTCTGGAGAAAGAGGGAGGAGGAGAAGAAGAAGAAGAAGAAGAAGAAGAAAGGGATCGAGAAGGGGAAAACCTAATTCAGGGTAAGGTTCTTGATTCATGATCTTAATTTGATAATCTTTGTAGCATTAGCCATTGGGTAGTGTAATCTGGTATTCTACAAGTGGGAGGAAAGTTTAGGGCTTTTTTCTTACAAAAATTTGTGATTAAGATAGTTAAGAGTGTTTGATTGTGATTGAACTTGAATCTGCCATGGTTTTGAGTGAATTTTTAGACATGGTTCCTATATTCGTAATTTTCTGAATTTTTTACTGTAGCTACCCATTCATGTCGTATATGCTATGTCTATGCTATGTTAAATTTTCAGAATTTTACGCAAAGCACAGAAAATATGAAAAATGTTTTACCGAGCTGCTGTTGTGGATTCACAGTGCTGACAGCACTGTCGCGTCTTACGGGAATGGCTATATTTTGGCCTAGGAAACTTGGAATTTCTATCCGCTGGTTGCGTTGGAAAGTAGACTTGCGAGGCTTTCAGAATTGATAGGCCATGTAGCTTAATTAGTTTCCAATAATAGCAGTTTTCAGTTTGAAGTTGGTTGTGAATCTGTCTGGCAGATTTTGTTGCAGGTTTTTGGTTCATTAACAATTAAAAAGATATTACTCCTATGTTTTTTTTTAAAAAAAAAAAAAAGAGAAAAAGATTGGTTCCAATTTGTTAACCACCTACCGCCCTATATTAAAAACAAAATATGACTTTCATTCTTTCATTTACACCAGTCAACAAACCCACACTGTCTCTCCCTCTCTCACTCCCCCCTAACCCCTATTTCTCCGCCGCCCCACAAAGCCACCGCCGCTCCATAGAGCTAACGATCTCCTCTCTCCCTTGCAGACGGCGATGATCCAAAAGACGAAGATTCCCACGATGATGATGGTATTTTTTGGTTTGATTAGTTTGAATTAGGTTTGTAATTAATGCGGTGATATTTTTTCGGATCGGCAATGGTGGCTGGATTTATTGGACTTGGTAAGCTTGAGTTCTATTTTGATTATTGCACTGCAATGGTGACGATCTCCTCTCTTTCTTTGTTTTTGGTAATTTTTTGGTTCAGTTGGAAGAGGAAGGGATCTGGGCTGGGGTGGGGTGGGGTGGGGTGGGGGTAGAGATGTAAAAACACTTGAATCATCTTCCCTGACTATTTATAAGCACCCCCTCCCTCTACTTATAATAGTTAGGCTTTGCCCTGACTATTAGAGAAGCCGGATGAGACATCAGGGTAGAGTTTTTTGCTACCAAACGGTGGATATGGAGGAGAACCATGACTATTTAGCCCAACCTCCTCATCCCTCTTCTAAACGGGCCCTAAGCGGCATTACATGGGCTTCTTCCAGTCAAAGAGAAAGAGGGTGTATGGAGCAAAGTCATGAAAATAGTACTCCCCCCATCCCAAATTTCTTGTCTAAAAAAAATGTTTATATTTTCAAATGTGTAATGCTATATATATTCAATATGGATCTCGTTTGATAGCTCTCGATGAAAGATATAACCAATTGAAAATGGGCGCGTATGCCCGTAGATAGATAAGAAATTTGGGACAGAGGGAGTATAATATACTCCACTTTTGTCACTAGTGTAGTAGAGTATCTTAATCACAAAACCAAAAGGTTTTTAAGGTGGTGCTCACATTGGAATAACCAAACTTAGCAACCCCTCAAATTTTGGCCCATGGATAACCAAAACCAGCAATCTTTTGTCAATAACTTAATTTAGTGGACATCATATATATCCATCAAGTACACCCAATATTACACAAGATGACAAAAACATTCTCTCTCTCTCTCTCCACACACACACACACATATATATACATATATAATATTTTCAAAAATTTATTTTAAAGAACTGTTTTTTTTCCTTCAAAAATTGGTTTTTTTTTAAAAAAAAAAATTTTGTTTACACAAAAACTTGTAAAAACCGTTTTCTTCTTTCAAAATACTGTTTTTTTCAGTAACATTTTTTTACACAAAAAAAAAAATTTAATTGTTTTTTGAAAAGCTGTTTTTCACAAAAAAAAAAAAAAAACTGCTTTTTTTTTCCTTTTCAAAATACTGTTTTTCAAAAACAGTTTTTTTTAAACTATTTTTTTAACAAAAAACTTATTTTGGAGAAAAAAAATGTTTTAAAAAAAATTCAAAATATTATTTTCAACAATACTTTTTGTAGTTTGAAAAAATGAAGTGGCAAGTTTTGGTTATCCAAATTTGAAAAAGTGAGGGGGCCATTGTTTTTTGGACATTGATAACTTTAGCACCTCTAAATAGATAACCAAAAGCTGATGTGACAACTTTTGGGTATCTAATTTTGGTTAGGCCATTCAGGATGCTCTAAAGGGGGAACCGGACATCTATAGTGCACCATGTCGTCCATCTCTGCAATTGATGGTTCAGATTCACAGAAGCACTTTTAACTCTTAGCGCTAAGAGCTAACAAACATATCTCATCCATTGATTGTTGAGATGGACAGCTCAGATGTGCACTATAGGGTTCCTGAATAACACGCGAGAGAGAACATAAAATGTTTCACTCAAACAACGGAAGAAAGAGTATTACAAAGTATCTAAATATTGGTTCTCAAAATTGAATACAACAAAATTATATTTATCCAACAAAAAAAAAAGGGGCACTTAAATAATAGTCGCTGGTCACACTGAAACTTATGTTTTCATCCCGCTCACTTTTTGGGGTTATGCTTTCATCCCCAAATTCAAATAAACCCAATTGTGCTCTTTGTGTGTGTGTGTGTAGAGCGAGAGGCCCCTTCCTATGAGGGATCCCACACTTTGCTAAAGTGTGGGACTCACCTTTTCAATCAAATATCGACGATCCGTACCATTCAATATGTTTAAAAGATGTTTTTAAAAGTTCACGCGAGAAGTCATTAAAAAAAATGATCGGAAAGGGTTTGATCCAAGCAATTTTCGATAAAAACCTTATATGTACAGTTTTATTGAAAACTGCTCAGATCAAGCCCTTTCCAGTCATTTTTTTATGATTCCACGCGTGGACCCTTAAAAACACATTTTAAACATATTGAATGGTTTGGATCATTGAAATTTGATTAGAAAAGTTGAGAATTTGGTGACTCCCTCACCTTAAGCAAAGTGTGGAATTCCTTACAAGGAAGGTATGACAATTAGGCTCTGTTTGTTTGGACGTAAGATATTTTTATATAAAATATTTTCCTCTTTTTCCTTTGTTTGGTTGCACAAAAAGTTAGTAAAATATTTTCCACGGTAAAATGTTTTCATGAAAATGGCTAAAAATGTTTTCCTTTCAGAAGGATGGTAAGTCATTTTATGGTTGCGCCTCTGCGGGAAAGCCGCTTTCCCCGTATACCACAACACCCAAAATTGAGTTCATTGGTTTCCTGTTATCTCTCTCTCTCACTCTCTCTCTCTCTCTCTCTCTCTCTCTCACACACACACACAACTATTTTGTGGTTTTAATTTGAAAATGCTCACTTAGGTTGATTTGTATTTTGTGGCTTTTTATGACTTCTCAAATGTCAACCAAACACAAAAAAAAAAAAAAGATTGGAAAAAATAATTTTTGTAAAATAGTTTTACATAAAAAAATATTTTACATCGTAAAACATTTTACGTTGAAACAAACGGAGCCTTACTACTGTAATTAGTTGTTTTTAGAACTGAAAATTGCATTGTTAAGTGATGATTCTATCGTAGCTATTGTTTAGATGCAGGAAATTGCATTTAAACGCTGAAACTGTGTAATTGGAAGCTATAATTGCACAGTTGTATGCTGAAAACTGGATTGTAATTGCTCGAAATTAACCTTATTTGCTGGAGAATGATGAATAGGTGCAGAAATGTGAATTATAGTTTCTGAAAGCATGGCCTAAGTGCTGAAATGGTAGTTCCTTATTGTTAAAAAAATGATGTTTTCTAGTTTCGATGCTGAGAAAGTATGTGCCAGTCTCGAGACACGATTTGGATACGGAACCGATGCAAGTGAAGGAAAATTTGACTTATGTGGAAGAACATAATCAAATTTTGCAGCCGGGAGAGCGTGTCTTTCGTTCGGAGGTAATACCGTTAGTGAGAGTACAATGGCGTAGTCATGCGAAAGTGGAGGTTACGTTGGAAACAGAGGAGTCTATGTGAAAGAACTATTTAGATTTGTTCGAATTTGGTAAGTAATTTTGGGGATGAAATTTCCTAAGGGGGGGAGAGTTGTAGGGATGAAATTTCCTAAGGGGGGAGAGTTGTAACACCCCGAATTTTATTTATACGTTTTGTTGCATTTATGTGCAGGTTAATGCAAAAATATCTAAAACTATAGGGTTTTGATGTGTGATATTCCCTAATAGCCTACTTAAACACGAGAGTGGGTAGGGTGGGAGTGTCCACACTGAAATTACTTACCAATTAGTGGGGTAAGAAGTCTCATAGCTTCCATGTTTGTTCTCTATTCTTATCACCACCGTTTGGATAATCTTGATTCAGCAGTTCTTTGGTGAGTTTATGATTTTCTATGTTTAAATTCCATGGTTTAAGTGTTCAATTTCATGTTTTATATCTAGTTTGCAACTAGTTGTGTCCATGAGAATGGGTTTATATCAGAGAATTGGTGTATCTCATGGATATGCGAAATAGTGCTTGTGTGAAGCCGAATTTGCCATGTAATTGATGAATTTTTCTCATCAGCATGCCGACCTTTTTATTTTCTAGTATTTTTACTGGAGATGCCTCTATGAGTCTAGATTATGATGTAAAAAAATTTAGAATTTAATTCAAAGTATAGAAATTGGTAAAAATGTTTTAGTAATTGGTCAGTTTGTGACTGTGTTGACTGCATTGTCGCACTTTGGTGAAATGGCCGTATCTTTTTGTAAGAATGTCATAATCGCGAACTATTTCTTGATTTTGAAACTAGATTCGTTTACCTTTCATAATATGTATGTATTGTGTTTTAATTTTTACGAAGTGAAATCAGTTTTTGACCTGTAGTTGGTGTATGTGCTGAAACTGAACCTATATAGTAGGAGAATTGATTGTATTTACTTGAAATATGGGCTTGAGGATTCAGAGATGAGTTCATATGGTTGGCTTTGGAAATCATTTGCTGTCTTTGGTCTTAATTGGTATTTCGTTATGAAATATAAATGGCTTTTGTGCTTATCGAGAATGCACGTTGCAGAGGCTAAAATAGCATGTCCAAGGTGCCGAAATCATAAATTGTACTTTTCTTTTAGAGATTGAGGTGAGTGTTCGATCACATATTTAATTCATTTGGAATTGAAATTGTGGTATTGAACTGTGGCATATGTGTTGATAATGGGCCTATGTGCCGGAACTAGGCAAACATGTCGATACATAGGCAAATGCGTCGATATAATGGCCTTGGACCAATAAAATGGCATAAGCGTTGATACATGGCTTATAGCCGATTCAAAAGACTTTATGTCAATTGATAATTTCTGTTGATTATTGTAGACTTCGTGTCCTGATGGGACCTTACGCCTAGTAGACTTCGTGCCGTGTTGAGGCTTTATGCTGTGTGGACAATTGAGTCCTGATATTGGCCTTTGCCTGGCTTCGTGCCTAGTAGATTTCGTATCGTGTTGGGTTAATTACAAGATGTGTGTATGAGTTTTGAGTTGAAAGTTATGCATTCAATTTAATTACTTGATGTCATAGTGAAGTACATGAATGGCTATTCTTTGTTTAATACCTATGACTTACCCACTCTTGGAATCCGTTAGGGATTCCTGTTTTGCAGGTTAGAGTCATTGTCCATTGTTAGGCGTCCGTGAGTAGTACCCTCGCTCGGGGCTCTTAGACTGGAGCATCACGCTAGTGGTTGATGTGGAGGTTTGGTGTAGTTTGTACATGGTCTTGTATAATGGTTTGTCCAGCTGTAATGTTGTTAAATCTCAAAAGTCTTTCGCTATTTAGTTGTTAAAATAGTGAACAATGAAGTTGCTAAGGAAGTAAGTTTGTTATATTAGTTGAACTAATTTGCTAGCATTGTGAGATGTAGGTTGTGGCATTATAGTCGCGTGTTTGGCTCAGACTGGACTCATTGGGGTGCAGCTCCGGGTCTGGACGTTACGCCCGCGAGGAATCATCAAGAAAATGATCGGGAAGGGCTTGATTTCACTAGAAAAGGATTGATCGGCTACAAACGACAATATATCATGGCTCATTTCAAAGGAAGAAGTCCATAGTGGATTCGAATGGGTAAAATGAAGTTGAATGTGGTGGTGGACATGTTTAATTGAAATGATTGAGCTTCTTTGTCAAGTAAACGGAGGAAAACAGATCTTGATGATTTCTTTGTTTCCATTTATACTCCTATTCATTGTGCGTGAAAACCAAAATTGTTTTCCTCCGATTATACTATGAATCATGATAAATGCATGCTCGTTTGATTCATTTTTCAAGAAATCAATTGTTATTAACTTTATCATGAATTACGGTATGAATTTGTCATGAATCTAATTGGATGATATTTCAAATTGTTATTAACTTTATCATGAATTATAATATGAATTTGTCATGAATCAATTGTTATTAACTTTATGATGACCGTTGTTTTGATTCGATCACAAAATCTATAATTTTGGTTCATCCATGAAATTTACCATGAAACATGTTTTTTTTTTATGTTCAATTTAATTTAAAATTTATCATCAACGCCGTACCAATTTACCATGCCTACTGATTTGATTTCAACATATCATCAGTGCTTGTTCAATTCAGTTTTGGATTTAGCATGAATACTGATTTGATTCAATTTTAAAATCCAAACTTAAATTTATCATCTCCTATTTTATTTTTTATCGGCTATCATGAATGGTCCTTTAAAGTTACCATGAAATGTACTTTGACTCATGCTCTTTTAAAGTTACCATGACATTAGTTCATTTTTCAAAGAATCAATTCTCATTAAGTTTATCACGAAATTAGGAAGATTTTACCAAATTTATATACAAATTTATGTTTATCATGTTTACTGGTAGGGACTTTTTTTTTATCATGATTCTAGGGTGCATGGTCGGTTTTCAAACTAAATGTGAGAATTTTTCTTGAATTTTGTGTATCGAATATTAATTTTGAATTTCTTCCTAATTCCTGTTTGAATAATCAGACAAATCTCATATGATTAGAAAAATACATTTACTCCAATCATAATCAAATCCCCTTAGGAAATCATATCTGCATATATCAATAGGTGATAATAAAAATAGTAGTACAGTAGGTATTTTGCACAAAACATAACTATTCAAAATGATCAGTATGAAAACTTACGTGGTATTTAGAAAAAAGATGATTAGTCAATTATTAACTTTAAGGGGAAAAAAAAAGGAAAAAAAGGGGATAGGGAAGACATAAAAAGGATGAGGAAAAATAAAGAAAAAGAGCAGTCAAATCGGCAGGGCACCCCTGCTCTGTTTTGCATCTCTATCTTGCGTTGGTCTCTGAAGTCTGAATGAATATGGTAAGAAGTTTCCACGCGTGCACGCGCGAATACGCTTTATCGCCCCACTTGGTCAAGACCTCTTTCAAATGCGCACACCACACCCCCACCCTCAACACCGGGGGGAGAGAGAGAGAGAGAGAGAGAGAGAGAGAGAGAGAAGCAGCATGGTGAGTGCGAGAGAGAAAGAGAGAAGAGAGTGAGAAAGGAGAGATCTACTGAGGAGTAAAATTTGTGTTTTGTGAAAAGAAAAATTATTCGGCTACTCCTGTCCTGTGTGTGACCTTTACCCTTTTCCCTACCTGTACTACATGGGCGTTCCATTCTACCTCTGTGCTTGTCCCTTTTTCCTCAAACCCTAGAAATTACTGATCAGAGAGAAAAAGCAATCTCAATCTCTCTCTCTCTCTCTCTCTCTCTCTCTCTCTCTCTCTCTTATCTACTTTTGTCTTTCTTTGTCTTTGATTACCATCCCCTCTTGGAAGAGGCCTCTTTATTAATCATAATAATGCTACATTCTTAGATCTCTCTCTCTCTTTTCTTCCCCATAAGCAACATATAGTCAAGTCAAATTTACCATTCTCTTCAATGCCAAGTTTGATTTGCGTAGAATTGCAAGTGCGGATGGTGGAACAGCAGTGAACTGTGAACCTCAACCAACTAGGACAGTGTCTCTCTCCATACAGATTACAGACGCACATACAAGAAATGGGGTCGGAGCAGAATAGGTTTCCGCAGCATCAGGAGCCAGCACTACCCCGGGTATTTTCCCCCACCATCCAGATCTAATCAACCTGCGGAATGTGTGTTATCTTAAATTTGCTTGGCTTTTCTCTGACTAATTCGTTTATTTCTTCTTCAGTTTATATCTCGTGTTCTGTCGTTTTCTATTCTCTTTCTTTCGCTTATTAATTTTGATTAAAAATGCTTACTAGGGCCGGGATCATGTCGTTACCTGTGCATCTATGTCAAAGTGGTATTGTTTGGAGTTAGATCTGTTCAATTGAGAAAGAGGGCCTTTCTTTTTCTAAGCAAACCTCCCCCCTTCCGGCTATGCTACTGTTGTTCTTTCATTTGTTTCTTTGGCTGTCCTTTGTTGTACCAATAGTACACACTTTTCATGCAGCTGATCACGGTTTTGACACAGTGGATCTCCTCTTTAGGAGCAGGAGGGAGGGAGGGAGGGTCGTTGCATTCTCCCTCAGGACGATTATTGTGGCCACCCACTTGCCTCTAAGCTACTACTTGTAGTTATTATGCACTCCCAAGAGGGCTGGCCCTCCCCCGGTTTTTCGTACCTGTCTTCATATGAGCACAGGGTAGATCCGATGTGTAGATGGTTCAGGAGATCCTTGTAGCTGCTCGTTTCGCTAAAAGATCAAAACTAGAATTGATTCCCCAGATATTTTACGGGCTATTGTTGGAATGCATGGTTTTTGTAACATGGGAAAATAAGCATTTTAATTACTTCTCAGGCAATACTATTTGCTGCAGAAATTAACATCATATGATGGAAACGTGAAACCCAAAAATTGTCTCTCTGCATGTGTGCTAAGGCTGCATACATCGCACCCCTCCTGGACTACGGCACTGGCAGAAGCCTCAGGCACTGCTCTGTCCTCTTTTCTTACTTCCAAATGTACTCTGTCTGTTCATGTGTGTATAAAACCTGTAAACCGCTTTGGTTCACAGGATAAGTAGTGATTCTTGTCCACTCCATGAAGTAAAATGTGCAGTCTGATCCCTTTATGGCTGGCCACTTGAATTTTATCCAGATTGGCTCATTTAATTTCCAGGCATTAGACATAAAAATCTGGCCTGCTATGGTAGTTGTGATAATTAAACCACGCCACATGCGATATTGTATATTTGAATTTTAAAATATATAAGAAGTAGTGAAAGTTAAAGGATTTGTTGCAGGTGGAATACCATTCTTGCTTGATTCTGTTTCATTTTCGTTATCTTTGTCTAGTAATTGCTCTCTACCATCGTCACTTTTCAGTAGGGTTTTCTTGACTTATTTTTAATGCTACCTATCCTACACTGACAGCGGAAGGGGTGGGGAGGATGCTGGGGTGGATTGTCTTGTTTTGGCTCACAAAAAGGTGGAAAGAGGATTGTACCTGCATCTCGCATTCCAGAGGCCAATTCATTGGGAAATGCACCAAATGGACCTCAAAACATTAGGTTGACCAACCAGGCTTCAACTATAGCACCTTCTCTTCTAGCTCCACCATCATCACCTGCATCCTTCTCAAATTCCGCTCTTCCTTCGACAGCCCAGTCACCCAGCTGTTTCTTGTCATCATTGTCTGCCAATTCCCATGAGGAGGGAGGTCCTTCATCCACTATGTATGCCACAGGGCCATATGCACATGAGACGCAGCTCGTATCTCCTCCTGTTTTCTCAACCTTCACAACCGAGCCATCTACTGCTCCTCTCACCCCACCACCTGAGTTGGCTCACCTAACCACTCCTTCCTCTCCAGATGTTCCTTTTGCTCAGTTCCTTTCATCAGCCATGGATATTAAAGGCTCTGACAAGACCAACAATTACATCACTGCTTCTAATGATCTTCAAGCAACATATTCCCTTTATCCTGGGAGTCCTGCCAGCAGTTTCATATCCCATGTTTCAAGGACCTCAGGTGACTGCTTATCATCATCTTTCCCTGAACGTGATTTCCCCCCTCAATGGGATCCTTCAATTCCTTCATCTCAAGACACGAGATACCCAAAGTCCGAGTCAGGCCGGCTTACTGGGCTTCATACACCTAGTGGCTCCAAGTTGTCTCAAGATTCCAATTTTTTCTGCCCTGCTACATTTGCGCAATTCTATCTGGACCAAAATCCCTTACCTCATTCTGGCGGGAGGCTAAGTGTGTCAAAGGAATCAGATGTTTACTGCAGTGGTGGCAGTGGCCATCAGAACAGGCAGAATAAAACTTCCAAACAAGATGTGGAAGAAATAGAAGCGTACAGAGCATCCTTTGGGTTCAGTGCAGATGAAATAATCACTACAGCTCAATATGTGGAGATTTCTGATGTATTGGATGACTCCTTTAGCATGACACCTTTTACTGCCAATAAGCTGCATATGGAAGAAAGTATATTGCCACCACCAACTAATGGAGGACGAAAAGCAGAGGAAACACGCACCAATTTGCCAAGTCCCAAGAACCATTCATCAGAATTAGAAGATGTTTATGGGGTTGTAAGAGGAGAAGTGCCAGGTTCAGGCAATAATTCTGAAGGTGAATAATCTCTTCTTGCTGAATATGGGATTTTCTAATTGTGAATTCTTTTACCAAAGGAAAGGTTTTTGGAAACTTATTGCAAGTTCTTCGACATCCAGCCTGTCACTCTGCAAAATTTCATGACTAACAAAATCTTTCAAATTGCCCTGCGCTGCTAGTTTTCCACTTTGCTAATGCAAACAATGTTGGAGATGCACTTGGGGAGCATGGAGTATATGGTGAAAAGGAATCCTGATTAGTTTTGTCGTGAAGCATACAAAATTTAGAAAGTTCCCTAGCTCCACTATAAGAGATAAATAGATGATTCTTGTCTCTCCGTTTGTGTTTCAACACATCTTTAGCATCTTTGTCTTCTTTCGTTCACACCCTGTTTCTTGTAGCAATAATGCTATTTTTTTTTTATTGTATGAATTAGGCCAATTATTACGAAAGCGGCCAGGTGATGTCTTTGGGCGAAGTATGGCTGGTAACCATATCATGAGCGATGAAGATGACATATTTTCTAGGATGGGTACTTCAAAAATTAGCAGGAAATATCATCAGGGGTTATCAAGCTCCGATGCAGAAATTGACTACAGGAGAGGAAGGAGTTTGAGAGAAGGCAAAGGAGACTTTGCATGGCATGACTAGCCATTAAAGCTGAAGAAACCTAGTTGTTTCTCATGTGTTAACTTGCAGGTATTTTAGTTCGTCTGTATCTTGGGGGGGTTTGTTTAGGTGATTTATCTGCTCTCTCTCTCTCTCTCTCTCTCTCTCTCTCTCTCTCTCTCGTTTGTGTGACGGGCTGTTTATGATTGATGAATGTAATGTATTTCTCTGTTATATATTTAATGTATTTGATGTTCTCAGAATAATATTGTTAGTATCTAAGATTCGTTGTATTGGTAAAAGTGGTAGTCTGTAATTTTATTCGTTGTAATATTTGCCTGGTACACTGCTAAAAGAAAGTTTGGTCCAAACTACAAGATGTAAACTGCACCTCGTCTGGAAACCAAAATGAAGGCTAATATAAAGAGGCAATGGAGTCATCCCTTAAGCAAATGTTGATCGAATGGATGCAAATAACATATGGAAAAAGCTCTATCCATGGCAATGTTTATCAGACCTCTGATAGTTTCTGAAAGATCCACACCACATCAGAAATATTTTTCTTCAGGATGTGTCCCTTCGGATATGGAAGATGTGTGCGTAGGGTGTTTTTCCATCCTTTTGGGTGAATGCTACGGCCTGCAAGCATGATTCAGAAATATATGGCAAAGATAACGTTTGAAGGAGCTGATTCCTTATATCAATTTCCCAGCACGGCAGCACCATATGATGGGTCCCTTGGGACAATGTAATTGCGTTTTTGCAAACAAATATCCTGCCTGATCTAATAACAAATATCCTGCCATCCTGCCTGATCTAATTGAACGAAGATGAAGGCAGCCAGCTTTCCACAAGGTGTCATCAGCAAAAGCTCTTATTTAGCTTGCTTGATATAAATGACCTCCAACTTACAAGAATAGTATCTGATTTAGTGACGTTTCAATTGTGTTTCATTCCTATCATGCCAGAACTGGAACTGCAAGAGAATAAAAGAAACACACATTTGGGTGTCATTTTTTTCGGCAGGGATCCAATATGATTTTCACACTCTTTTAATCTAGATACAGTCAATGTTCATCAATACAACATTAACACAATCGAATAAATACTTCAAGCAATAGTTGGAGCCAGTAATTAACTTCATAAAATACAACGTAGGTGCCAGTGTCCACTTATGTAATGGTTACTCATGAATTCATCTCAGCAGGCTGATCAGAAGGCTTGTTTAAGTTGTCTTGTTCCAGTTTTATCTGTGGCTCATCAATTAGCATCGACCCAGAATAGGAAGCCTGGAAAATACATCCGAGTGAAGCAACATGCTAGTTATAGACATTTCACACACAAAAGAAAAAGGTTTCTACTATAAATCCAAACAAAGTTTTGAAGGGCACCTTTGTTTCCGTAAATGCTGTATCTGTTTCTCTTGCATACTCCACTTCTTTCTGATCCTCCTGCAGATGCAACGAAGACTTGCAAATATATAGAATGAAATGCAAAATGAGTCAACATAACATAAATCACCACCATAAACACCATCTCAGATTGAAAGGATGAGCTATCTTTTCAGTCTCATCAGCTTCCCCACGTAACGATGGTAAATAAAATCGCAATTTCATGGTCTTTTAACAAGTCCTCAACCAAGACATCATCCAAGGGCCAGATGAAGACCTTAGAAAATAACATATGAAATCAAAATTAGGCCTTAATGAGGGAAATACTGTTTTTAGTTGCCAGAAGACAATTGCCTATGAAACGAGGAGAATCGTCTTATCACCAAGTTCTGATGCGTGGTGGATTTCACCAAGGAGCGTGTTCAACATGGATCATGCACACAATTGTAGTTGTGTCCATTGCACAACATAATTACTGCTTTAAAATATGTACTTAACAGCATATTTGGTTATGAACTAGTTTTTGCAGATCATAAAAAGGTGAAACAGAACATACCATGGCTTTAGGCTCGAGATATTCCCTCTTCACCCTACCTGACAACGGCTTACTACAGAAGCAAAAAGTAAATTGTACCAAAAAGGCCCAGTTAGTACCCAATACCCAAGTACCACGTAAGAAAAGTAAGGTATACTCTGTTAGTACCCAAGTATACACAAATAAGAAAGAATAAATAGAAGAACAAAAAATCTACGTGCACTCACGTTTGTGTACAAAAAACAGACGTACACCACGCGGGGGCCCCACTGCGGGCCCCAAAAAAATTCTAAAAAAATACCATAAATTTTAAAATATTATTTTAGGGGGCCCCGTAAAAAATCAGCTCAATTGGATATCGGCAAGTATGTTTTCTAGATTCACAGGGACAAATCTGCTGTTTCGTCCCTGTGAATCTAGAAAACATACTTGCCGATATCCAATTGAGCTGATTTTTTACGGGACCCCCTAAAATAATATTTTAAAATTTACGGTATTTTTTTGAAATTTTTTTGGGGCCCGCAGTGGGGCCCCCGCGTGGTGTGCGTGCATGATCCGTACGTTTTTGTGCGTACACATAGTCGGATTCATAGAAGAACCTACCAGTCATCAACAACATCCATATCGGAATCACGACCCCATCTTTCATCTTCGTCATCTTGATCCTCATCTGCCTGAAAATTAAAACACATCGTTAGGATACACACTTCAGATGCAATACCAATCTCACCATGTGGCAATTGAGTGCCGAGAAATTACTAATGAACTAGCAAAGATAACAAGAGAAGTCAGGCGAACACACCCCTGTTTGAATCAAAAGCTCAAACTCAAAGTTACAAGATCAAACTAGTGGTTTGGTAAAACTTGGGAGTCGATGGAAAATTGTCTGCCTAAACCAAAGTACTATACCTAACTTCCTAGGACTTCTTGTTATAGTAAGCTTGACCAACTTCAAAGCAAATTATAAACATGAGAATTCAGCACAAACTTGCTGCACTAGAGCATCAGTAGTTGAAATGGACTTGCACCAACCTTTTTTTTCTATGGAAAACCTAAGGAGTCTAAAATATAGAGATGAACTTCCGCATTTCTGCCTAATAAGTTAGTTGCCCTGTGTTACACCCACTGGGAATACTATAATACTAAAAAAATACTAAGCCTAGAAGAAATATTCTTCTGCCAAACTTCTGAACTAAAGCACATTGAGAATTAAACTTTTGCACCGAGAAGCATATCAGACTATTGTATCACTATTTTGTAGCTTGTTTGAAAACATAGGAACAGAGATAAACAAAAGAAATTAATGATTTTTGTGGAAACAAAACTTTGAATCATAGTTAAACTGAAACATAAACTTCAGGTTCCTTTTGCAAAAGCAACATTGCATGCTTGGAATTGGATACAAGAGACAAGAAGAAATGGGCCAAGAAAACGTATGCCAATAGAAATAATGCCAAATTTGATGTAACAAAATACTTTGGAGATGGCATTTTGTCACACCCCATCCCGGAACAACGTCAATTGGCCCATCCCAACACGACACGTGGCAAATGACCCAACAAGATCAATCCACAGCTCAAAAGAAATCTAAACTGAAGGTAAAGCAGTTCATTATATATATAACTCCAAAAGAACGTCCAACAACGTATAGCGAAGTCTGATAACAAATAGACAAGATTATACTGTTCAACTACAAGGCCTGAGGGAAAAGAAACATCAGGTTGTATATAACGAATCGCAAACAACTATTGTATAAATTGAGGTTAACCTTTTGAGCCACGTGGTTAGGATAAAAGTTGACAGGTTAGTTGGGGCGGGTCGTTACACATTTGGTTACTTATCTATCATAAAGTTAATTATGTCCATTAACCTTGACCTGGGACACTTTAGGGACCATCAGGCAACTTTTGCCTGGTAACTGGGATGAAACAAGACGTAAAATTCACCATGCATCGCATCAATGGATGGGAACCTCAAACAAGAATTGATATCAAATCAATGGAAGATATACTAAAACCACCCCACAACCTATGCCAACCTCAATCAAACATTTTATCTTAAAAAATAAGCAGGCTTCCACCACCACTCCCTAAGTGCTCTAACACAAATAAGTACGCTCTAGCTGACATTCAAGTCACTTTTCCAAGAGAGATCGTGCGGCATCTTGTCAAGAAAAATGTTTTGTATTCACAAGAAACATATCAAACAAAGTATGATGTATCCAGTAAAGATGACACTGACAGGAACAGCAAAAACGGCAAGAAAATCGTCACAACAAACCTCTGGGATCTCAGTATCCGGTGGTCTCTCCTGGAACTGCACACTTGGAGCATGCTGAAGTTTTGACAGATTATCAAGAAGCTTTACTTTTATTTCTTCCAGGAGCTGCCGTGAGTTCTTGTTTTCCATGTTACTTGGAGCAACATGAAGTGTATAGTCTGGACCGAAGTATTCATAATACTCATGTTGTGGCATCTTGTCTTCAATCTCAACCCCAAGCGCAACCCCGGTCTGTTAAAAGAGCAACATCAGGATTGTTTAGTATAAAAAATTCAGCAAATGTCACAAACGGGAAGGAGGCAGTCATCAACTCTTTGAGAATATAAAGACATGTTTATGCATTTACGGGAGGAATCTCTACTCCAAAATGGAATCCCATGACTCAAGTACGTATCTAGGACTCCAAAACATAAAACTTATTGTTAATGAGTGTGTTAAAAGAAGGATAGATAAGAAAGCAGAATCAAGATGTCAAAAGAAGCACGAGGGGATTTGGAAGGCACTAGTGAGGAAATGTGGAATGGGATGGCCAACGGCATTAAAAGAATATCACAAGAAATTCTCGAAGAGTCGAAGGGAGACGTCATCTCAAAAGAGACCTGGTGGTGGAATAACAAGGTCCAAGCCATACTTAAAGCTAAAAGAGAGTGCTTTAAAAAGTGACAGAAGGATAGAAGTGAATCAAGTGAAGACAATTTTATGAGCTGAGGGAGATGCTAAGATGAGATCGTTTGAGAATTTCTACGAGAAACTGGGTAGTAAGTCTGGGGAGAAGAATAATTATAAGCTTGAAAAATGGAGAGAAAAGAAAACAAGAGATTTTTCGCAAGTTAAGTACATAAAACTAATAAAAAATGATAATTAATAAAGGATAAGGAAATAAAAAGAAGAACTATTGAATGAGAAGCATGAGGAGAACCCATCTTAAATGATGGGTATTCCTGGCTGGAAAATTATACCTACTTAATAAGGACAAGATGAACAATGAAATTATCGTTTCAAACATGCATGTATGTCTAAGAAGATACTTGATTGTTGCTTACTTTTACAAGTTGCATCTTCAAGGCAAAACTTCTAACAAACATATCAGACTTGCATAACCATTTATCCAGGGGTCATCAGTTTATCCTAGTGTTAAGACATTATCTTCCTCACTGTCAGTGAAAGTGTTGCCAAAATGTTTAGGGTTTTCCTCCAAATTACTAAATATCTTATAATATATGTGTGTGTGACATAATACCTCGTAGCACCAGCAACGAGCAACGTTGCGTATTGTATAGCCACCTCCACCAAGCAGCAGTAACGGCACATTGAAAGATCTCATGTACCTTACACACTCTGCATGACCTTTTATTGAGAGATTGAAGCAGCCTAATCTATCTCCTGACAAAGAGTCTGCACCACACTGTAGGACCACAGCACCAGGCTTAAAAACTTCCATCACTTTTCCCATTATTGGCTTAAATAAGGACTGGTAGCTCTCATCATCGATACCATCATCTAGTGGGACATTAAGAGAGTAATATTTCCCTTTGCCGTATCCAATATCACGTACATCCCCCGTGCCGGGGAAGTAATCTCCAAATTTGTGGAAGGAAACAGTCATAACTCTGTCTGTAGTGTAAAAAGCCTCCTCTACACCATCACCATGATGAATATCGATGTCCACATACAAAACACGCTGCAAAATCAATACAGCCACCGTATCAAAATATAGAATGCGAATGGTCCAATCAACTTAAGTATTTTTCAGTAGCTAAAACAGGGGCCACAGTTTTCAAACAAATGACAGACCAAAAGTATTATTTAAGTTGTCAACCAAAATTAGGATACTGATAATGACTGTTCAATTGTGTTGACGCTGTGACCAAAAAAAAAATCAACAAACAACATGGAACATATGAATGGAGATAGTCCATTTTCCAGCACCATTCCTCAACAAATGTTTGCCTACAACCATAGTATTCGTTATGTCCATGCTGAAAGAAAATCCAATTAGTACAAGAAGTGCTTATGCACCCAAGCAGGATTACGTGAATCAATTATACAATGATTTTGCAAGCATATGGATGAGTTGTTGCAAGGGGAACCAAGCTTAAGAGGCTAGGAAATTGGCCCAACAGTATGCATCAAACTAGTCAAAACCCTCACGTGGACATGCAAACATCATTACCAAGAGAAGCATAATGCAAATGGATACACTAAATCCAAGATCTCCCCCAGCAGAATTTGTTATAAATGGGGTCATCAAAGCCCATCAACCTATCTGACAGTTACGATCCAAGTTGAGGGTGCAACAAGAAAGAGAGGAACTCCATCCTCAAACTTAACCAAGAACATAGCTTTTATATGACAAAAACAAAAAAAGAGGGGCCATGTGACTTACAACAGTACTCCAACAAAAAATCTGAGTATTGACCTTCGGAATAGCAAGTTGCCAATAATTTTTGGCATTAGTGCATTCACTGAGCTTTATACACAACCCAGGTAAAATGCATCATCAAATAAACAGATTTCACCAAGATCAAAACATAGACAAATAAATAAACAGATTTCACCAACCTCGTGCATTTTTAGGAGCTCTAGAATTGCCAAGACAATATCATTCACATAGCAGAATCCAGAAGCCTCGCATTTCTTTGCATGATGTAGACCCCCAGACCAATTTATTGCAATATCGGAACCATGGTTCAACTTTACAGCACCACCAACAGAACCACCTGCATAAGTCTGACAAAAGGAATACAAACCATCAAAAACAGGGCAGTCTTCACCAACATTGAACCTCTTCAGTTGCCTAAGCTGATCCTGTTGGGTTTCTGGAGTGATGCTCCTCAGAAATGCAACATAATCGTCCGCATGAAACCTGCAGAGATCCCTATCTCTAGCAAGAGCAGGCTTTACAACATGCATATGCTGCAATAAACCATAGTGCGCTAGAAGAGCATGCGTCATCCGAATCCGGTGCGGCTTCATTGGGTGACCTTGACCATAATAATAATTGCCAACCTCTGGGTCATAGAAATAGTACACTTTTCTCTTCAACCCATCAGGCCCAGATGGCAGGGAATTGCCTCCAGCTTCCATCGCTCAACTGCGTGAAAGGCTGTAAATGAGGTTTGAAGCAGCAATAAAAATGCTTAGTTATCATGCACTAGTTATGTTGATGAAAATTGGCATACCTACCAATCAAAAAGCAAAATGCTACCGAGAGAGAGAGAGAGAGCCAACATGACCACTTAAAAACGATATCGTAATAGGTTAAAATGTGAGGAGAAACTACATCTACAATCAGGCAATCACACAAACTATAGACCATTACAAGGGAGAACATTAGGGGCATGCCAACCAAAAGGTTCCCAACTCCCCAGCTCGAGACTGATAATAATGTGCAATGCCTTTGCAGGGCTGACCGCTTGTGGCCGATAAGGAAATAGACTGGCACAACTAACCTCCAGTTTAAGGAATGATTCTTCCAGCCGCATAACCTCTAACCTCTAAACTCGTAAGCAGACTGTTCAACACCAGTTTTTTTTCAAACTCCACTAGTTTGTGACAGGGTTTCCATGAATTGTGCTAGGAAAGCTATAAATGGAGTGGAAGAAACTCATTCAACTTCACAATATCAACCGTATAATCCATGTCCAGATCTCGAAATCTCAACAACTGCCATGATTCATGCATCTCGAGGGGATTCCACATGTAGCACTATCTAGTATTCTTTTTTTTTTTTAAAAAAGTATAGTTATTGTAGCACGCAACACCAGGAAACTTATAGATCAAACAATTGTTAACCCTGAAATTGGAGGCGTCTCCTGTTACTTTCTGGGAAATCTTATTTAACTGTAAAAAGAAGCTTTGTACAAATGAAATAATTGTCAAAGGAAAATTTAGCAAATTTCTCCCCAGCAAGATGTAAAATTTAATCCGGCTTTTAAAGTCTCTGATTAGAGAAAATATTGCATCGGTCCAAAAGTCTCATCATTGCTTTCAATTACAATCCTTGAACTGTAAAAATTACAGAATGAGCTCGACGGCTCAGCAAGCAGATTACACCGCTACATCTATCAATAACAAGGATATAATTTTCCAATCAATCAGATATTTCTTTTGTTTTCTTCCTTATTTTCTTATGTAACAAGTGAGTCGCGACTGGTGATCGGGATAGCGGACCAAAAGCTATGGAACTTTGGTGTGGGTCTTTTGTCGAAATGGAATGGCCTTGTTCTTTTGATTTCTTATATTTTACCAGGGGGAAAACTATGCGACCATTCATACTAGACAAAATACTCATTTTCGTGATTGGAATGTGACTCTTTTGTGGATTTATGACCATACCCACCAGAGACGGGTAGCAGCAATGATTTGTTTTGTTACAGGATAGTTCATGATGTTCGCATTGGTCTATAATAGGCCGCTACATGAAGGATTCGTTCAACCGCATCGCATAAACTAAACCAGACCAGACCAAGCCTTTTGTCGCAATCAATTAGGGTCGGCTACATGAATCCTTTCTTTCAACCAAATTATGCTATTTCCAGGCTCTCTTTTTTTCCCAGCTCTGGACCAGTCTATACTAGCGGTTTTTGTATCCTAACAATAAAATAAGGCGCGTGGTCCTCCTCCAATTGGAATTTACGCTGACTCTTATTTTGCAATTAAAATTCCTGTACACTTGAGGCATTGATTGGGACATACTAGCACCTTGACGATAGGACACATCACGTACAACAATACCATGTGAGTTGTGGTACATATTGGACATATCGCATGTGGGGTGGTAACGCAATCCTAGATTATGTTGCCACAATGTTTCCCAGTTAAAAAATGGTTTGGATGGTAAATCCTGCATAAATATGTGAAACAATAATTGAAATTAATCTATGAAACATTTCTTAAATAATCTCTAGTGTACTCTCAAAAAAGTATGTGCTTAACTATGAAATTGTTAGGTATAACACCAATAGAAGACATGAGCAATATAACCGCGAGTACATAAATAAACAATTTACCATATACTAGTCTTTACGAACTAAACCAAAAAATAATAGTAACTATTCTTACAGCCTCGATGTATTAAATTTAGCTATATGAAGGTGTGCGCAATGCTCCTTCATGGTATTATACCAAGCATCCATCCAAGAGTCATGTATACTTCATGAAATCCAGGGATAAAATCTGTTTACAAGTTTGGAAATGGCCTTATACTTCAGATGACCTATAACTGATTGCTAAATGATTCACAACAAAAAGTCAAAATTGAACAATCAGCTAGAATAAAATAGCTTCACTTATGTTGTGACTATCATCTAACAATAAGGTACCAATGCATGATAAACCAACACGATCTACTCAGTATATATTTCACCATGAAAGAACCACATCTTAAGTTCAGAATATGTAAAATCTCAAAAGCCTGCTGTGGATTGAGGGTTACCAGGGCTGGCCCTGGACAGAAGCCCGACGCTTCAGACCCCACAACATGCCAAAAAAGGAGTGGACCTTACTGTATTATACTCCTACATCTGAGTTGAAACTTGAATGGATTCACTCCTGGTGTTTGGATCGGACATTCCTCACTCCTGAAGGTGTGTTTTTTCACTTGACATCAAGCATATTCTTTTTAAGCATCTCAATTACCCGTAATTAAAAAACAGCAGCACCGAAATAGAGAGAGAAATAGACTACCAGAGAGAGAGAGAGAGAGAGAGAGAGAGAGAGACGGGGCGTTTTACCTGTTCCGCTGTTCGTTTTAAGATTTTCGGCTGGTTCTGATACTAATCGAATGGAACACGAGGAGGTAAAGACAAATATATACCCCTGCGACAATTACATAGAATACGCTAGAACTTGATCCGTGTCACAAATTACTCCACGCACTTGTATGCTTTTCATTTTAAACCCCTATGACTTCTAACAAAACAACAATGCGAACCCTCTATATATCATGGTACTTCTCTAAACCAACAATTGATCTCTCTTTGTCGTATCTGAATTGCTATGCGAGCGAGAGAGAAATCATGAGATGGAGTCGAAACTTGATGAACTGAAACTAGTTAATTACTGTCAAAATCGACCCTCGATGGAATGAAACTAGTTAATTACTCTTAAAATCGACCCTGGATTTTTTAGGGTCCCATGCAATTCTTCATAACGGACGTCCACCAAATCCCTTATTTTTTGCTTTTGTTAAAAGTGCTAAATATAGATTTCAAGACAAGTTATTTTCATCACATGCCAAAGGCGGCTTTCCACCCTTATCAAAGGGTGGTCACTTGAACATCTTCAAGAAATTTTTTTGTTGAGAAATACATGTAAAAAATTTAATTTTAGTGTAGTATAGCCATCGTTGAATACCTTGCTCATAAATATTTGAATACCTAGCTCAACCAATCAGCATATAAATCAATTTTATATAAACAACCAACTAAAATCGAAAGTCTTCATGTAGATGATCAATGTACACTCTAAAGCCTTTTACATTTTATATGACACGTGATAAATTTTTATCGGGCTTTCTTCGAACACTCATACTATGAACATTCACAATAGAATTCCTTAATACACCAGTTCGAAATAAAGTGCACACTCTTTATGACACAAATTAGGAAAATCAAGGGAAAAAAATCTAGTTATTGTATTGATATCGTCCTATGACTTCTCTCTGAGCAACAATCAACTATTTCTGTATAAAAAAAAAAAAAAAAAACCGTGCAAACCTTTTCAGCACTCAAATTTCTACAATAAATATTAGTGTATTTATCCTCTGATCTAATTTTACTTGATCCAATAACATAGAATTCGTCAAGAAAATTTGTGACATTTTATGTATTTTCATATCATTTGGCCTCATTATTCACACTAATATATGAAAATTTTGAATATAATACTAGTTAGTAGAGCTAGTAGAGTCAAGATAAATATTGAACACCCTGTTTAAAATTTCTGGAGCCGCCACTGTTACATACATCAATTATCAACCTTACTTCAAAGCGGGAAAAAGAAAAGCTAAAAGAAAGCACACTGTGGACAAAGTACATGAAACAAATAGGAGTAATATGCAGGTCGCATACTGAAATCCAGCAAAATATATAGTTAATGCATGCTAGTACTATTACGTGGTGCCTTTGTTTGGGTGGCGTTGGATCAGAATGGAAATTGCTTACATACTCGGGCCATGCGGATACTTGTTCAATCGGCAGCTATGGAGCGGTGTTGGCTGCAACTAAAGCCTTGGAATGGGCTTCCGTAGGGGGGCCACGGAGGTCATTATTCAGACGGATTGCATGGATTTTGTTCGGAGTGCTATCCAATCGGAGTCTGTTCATCCTTTGCTTCAACCCCTCTTTGTTAGATTTTGTTTGTTTATACTCTTAAGTTTCTTTTTGTTGGAGTTGTTAAAATTTGTAGAAACGTTGTCAAGTAGGCTCACTCCCTAGCTAAGTAAGCCCTTCATTGTGCATAATGATATTACCTGGGTTGATTTTCCTGTTAAAAAAAAAAAAAAAAAGGATGGCAGGTTGCTGTTACTAGGATAGCTGAGGAAGCAAACAGATGGTGGTGACCTAGCCGAATTCAGCCTCACCCACCTTTACAACCACAACCACCACTATCCTTGCGCCTGTAATTCCTCACCTCCCCAACGCACAAAATGGACCTTGTTTTCCATGTGCTAAAATGAGAAAATTTTCATAAAATCAATGTGCTAAAATGGAAAGTACCGGATTTTATGGAGTTTCTCGTTTTAGCACATGGGAAACAAGGCCTAGTCTATTTAAAACTAGCGCCCTACCATAGGTAGAGAATAGTAAAAATCGATGGGCTTCGCGGGTGGTGTGAATTGGGCTAGTGTCGAAGTGGGTTGGGGGAGGGGTAAAAAAGGCGACAATGTCAAGAAAGGGGCTGGAGGGGTGCAGTGGCGAGGATGTGCATGGAACAACTGGGCCACAAAGTTGGAGTTAGGTGTGGTGAATATTTGACAGTCAATAAAAGTCCAGCATGGCGGATCACAAAAAAGAAAGAAAAAAAATGTGAAGAGACCATGCTGTGCCAATGTTCGCATTGGAAGTGAGTGAAAGGGAAAGTGTAGAGCCCATACATAAAAAGAAAAAGCGTTTGTATTTTAAAGGTGGGAGCATTGGGCATCATGCTAATTTCTTTTTTTTTTTTTTTTGAAGCGTAAGAACTTCACTAAGTAAGAAAAGTGCAACTGTGCTATTGCTGTTACATAGAAAAACGTCGGCAACAGCCGAACACCAACAAAGGCCAAAGACACAACAGAGGCTAATCCACAAAACACAACAAGAAACTGAACTATACTATCACCAGAAGATATGAGGACCAATAAAAAACCTAAGGGCATCGGTGACAAGCGAAGGCCAACAAAAGGCCCTAAGGAATGGAGTATATTGTGAGCATGTGTGGCAAAACCGAAAAAACCACCAAAACAAAAAACTAAAACAATACAACATGCATCAAATTGAAGAGCTACAACCTTTGAAATCCAACAACATGGGCTGCGAGCAAAGGGTAACCTCAGCCAAACAAACTGTAGAAATCATCACCAGAAATCGCAACATCTCAACACAAAAACGCAGCCACATCCTCATCAAGCCAAATCAGGCCCTGTGCAAAAACCAAACATACAACCACTACAACAATTGCACGCATCATCCTAATTGCACGCAGCCCACTTGCAAATACATCTCTAGGCATACTACAATTCCCACTGATAATCACTAGAACCGCATCTCACGTTTCAAATCATTCACCTATTGACTAGTCGCGATTCACGAGAGAGACAAATGAAACAAGCGTCCAACTCCCCATCCTATTATATTTCATCATAAACCACCTACATACAACTTGTTTTCTGACAAAATGTAAGAAAAAGAGTACTAGTATTTGATGACCACATCCTTCAACGTTATCTCCTCAAATTCCATTAAGAGTAACCACAACTCTGCGTGCAGTAGGATAATCTCGATGCTCACACAGCCATATGCCCTATAACAAACATAATGATAAATGGAGAAACTGAGTTACAAATCTGAAGTCCAGTGCTGATTCAAAGTCTAACACCACAAATATAACCCATCAAAAAAAAAAAAAGTAAAATTCAGATTTGTCAGCCAGGAAGAAGTAGGGCACTTTGAATTGGCACACCACTACAAGGCTTTAACATTCAGAGTGGCCTAAAGTTTTCATTTGACAGTTGAACTGACCCACGGTTATATGCTTAAGGTGTTTCAAATCGTCATTTAATTTGGGCTTACTAGCTCCAGCCAATGGCCAGAAAATTGTAGATCATAAGCTACGGCCTAGTATGAAAAAAACGCCAAATGTTCATCACAAATCAAAAGATTTATGGGTGAGATCAGATCATTGTGATAGAGTGAGAAGTCATCCTTCAAGCACCTCAGGAGCCGCGGCCGTGCCTCAAACCTCTAGAAGTGTTGAGGCTCCGCCTTGCCCCACTTTTGCATTATTTAGAGTTCATGTATTTAAGTCCATAACTCCATGGCAGCTTAATCATTATGGTCTTTCCACTATTGTTCTCTTTCATATGAGCCAAAGGACGGCTATTGGAGCAACTTCCAAAAAATTGCACGTGATTAGATGATATTGCGCATGCCTTTGCTTTTTTTCCTTTGCTTTCTACCCTAGTAAGACAGTAAGGACTGTGGCTCTGTAAACTGGTGTTCTAAACTTCATTTCGACCCACCTGCCAAGTTCCCATGTTAAGCTGGCCATTCGTAATTGGAATCCTGAGAAAAATAAAAAAGAAATATAAATACCAATTTGCTGGGAAACTTCAATATCCAAGCAGAATTAATGAAGAATAAAAAAGTATCCGCACGTGAGTGAGCAGCCAAACATCGATGATTTGATGTGTGCTGGCATATCATCTGGACCTGAAAAAGAAAAGGAAGAAGGGTAAAAAATTCAGAACATGCCTGGGAAACATTAAAACAACAAAAAAATTAAACACGAAATCCATACCAAATCAGATATGACGTGTGCCTTCTGTAATTTAACCTCTTTCTGTAAATCCATATCAATTTCTTTTATTTAGTTGTTACGAGTCTTTGACATCCGAATCAATTATTGTGTAACCGAATTATGCGTCTCCTCAACACAATCCCTCTCATGTGGTCAGTGTGTGACTGTATATATGGTATAATACGTCTGCAATGAGGCATTAATGACATTACTTCTTCATGGCTGGTGGAAACCATACCAGATAGATTAAAACCTAAGAGAAAAAAATTCTTATTCAGTAAGCCATTAGTTTGAAGCTTGCATAGAAGGAACGACATGCGACTTTTCTGTTGGCACTTAGCAGGTATTATGATGCAGTCAAACATGGAATGGAGCTTGGTAGGAGACAGCAGTTAATAAATTAAGTTGTTAAGTATATGGAATCTATATTTTTATTCTAAAATGACTTTTAGAGGCCTGGGCAAGAAATTTAGTGGTATTGGGACGCCAATGACTTATGTTACACGGACTCTCGTACTGGTATAAAGTACACGTGTTGGACACTCGACACTCGGATAAGGGTGTGGGATATGTGTCCGATAAGTTTAGCAAGACACTTCTATAGAAAACCTAATTGTAATTCGAGTTTATCATGGAAGTGTGCATAAACCTCTCTTATTATCCATGAAATGTGCTACAGAACTAGGGCTGTAAGCGAACCGAGCTGTTCGCGAGCTTGGCTCGACTCGGCTCGCTAACAGCTCGACTCGAGGGCTATATGAACGAGCTCGAGCTAGAAAATCCAGCTCGTTTGTTAAACGAGCCGAGCTCGAGCCCCATGAGGCTCGGCTCGAACTGGCTCACGAGCCCAAGTATTATATACATACAATATAAGAAGCATGTATGTACATATATTATTATATTTAATCAGCACTGAAAAATCCGGGAGTGGGAAGGCTTTTATAGCCTTTTGGAGGAGTCCAGTGACTCTCCCTTTCCGATGTGGGATACAAAAAGAAATTCAAAGGCTACATCCCACATCCATGATTCAATGTCATTTTCTTCTTCACCACAATCAGCCGAAATACCAGAGGAAGATACAACTCAGACATTTGAGAAAACCCAGTTTCTCTCTCCTCTGCCTCCATTATTCATGTTTCAATCCCCAACCCTTCACACAAACTAATGCAATTCAGTCAAATTTATGGCCCAGTTAATTTGCAAACCTCTAATGATATTTATCAATTCATAAGTAAAACCCCCACTCCACAACCTAACCAAACAAGTACAACCAGTAAAAATTGGAAATTGTTCTACAATCAACAAAGATTCCAGAGGAATCATTCAACTTTGAGAAGAAATTAGCTCTGTTATTTTAGATCTTTGATTGCGAGAGAGAGAGAGATGATGGTGATGATGATGATAGATCGGTGCTAGCAGCCAGAATCGTCCATGGCTGTGACTGGTCCGTCCCTATTTTCTCTCATCTGTATGTATATCTTGGCCTCTCTCTCCTTCCAAAAAAGATCTTTGTTTTCTCTTTGTCCCACATCGACTTTTCAAACATGTGAGCAGCACAGAACACACTATAAAAAGGAGGGCCAACCATTCGGGCTTTACGTTTTTGGGCTGGACTCAAATGTTTGGATCCTCAGTTAGAAGAACAACAAAATTTCGAGCCCACTCGAGCCGAGCCCGAGCTTGGAAAATATAAGGCGAGCCGAGCTCGAGCCCATGTTTTCAGCTCGTCTCGAGTTCGAGCTGAGCTCGAGCCAGTCTCAAAAAATGCGAGCCGAGCCTGAACATATCGAGGCTCGGCTCGGCTCGGCTACAGCCCTATATAGAACCTTAAAGCACCATTATACGTAAAAAATAAAAAAATAAAAAAAAAATACACAAAAAATAGAAACAAATTTGAATATTTTGCCGTGTATCCTTGAAATGAGAAATAGTTGAATCCAACACGTAGATACATACCTGACAACCTTTCCCAAGTCCAAGTAACATAGCCTATGACTGCTCTTTTGGTGATATTGTTTCTTTTGTAGGGCAAACTAAAATTGCCTAAATCTCATAAGACGTAAGGAAAAACTACAGAAAGTGAGTGCGTTTCACACACTCACACACACGCACACACACAGAGAGAGAGAGAGAGAGAGAGAGAGAGAGAGAGAGAGAGAGAGAATTACTCCACAAGTGTTACTCAACATACGTTGATTTTCTGAAAATAATCTTGTTTGCATCAACAAAGCCTATATAGGCTCTGCTAAGTCCTTAGAAGCTAAAGCACAAAAATTCACTGATGCCTCTATAAATCAGGATACAATGAAAATACAAGAAGATTACTTAAAAGTCTTAGCAAGTAACAAGCATATTCTCCTAATTGCAAGACAATTTGGTTATGAAGCTTTTTTTAGAATGGGGAAATGTATCGTGATTCATACATCACATCCAGGAAAGAAAATTTCAAGAGGGGCAGAAATAGAAATAAATGAGTACATATTTTTTATGAGTAATTTATGTTGACTCAAGGAAATGATTATTAGGCATATCTTAGTTAATATTATCATGCACTGCAAATCATGAAACTATGGGTTCGATAAAAGAAATTGCTTCATATAACAGTAAAAATTGGGTGGTCAATGAGGAAAAAGAAGCACCCCTCTTAACGAGAATGCAAATCCTTGCCCTGATTCAGTAAAACATGTGCCACACTAACCTTCCAGTGTATGTTTCCATGGTGCAGAACTCCCCTAAAAAATTCATTTTAAAAACGATATTTAGCAACACCCCAAAAGGAAATAAAATACTGCCATGTCGTATTCAAAATACAATAACTTACCTCTGGAACTATACGGTTAAGGAATGTCTCAGTGTCATCCCGGACGTCTGAGTCATAATTTTCGTTTATAGTCAGAGAAGCACTTGTATGTTGCACTGTTACGGAGAATAGATTAGAGAAGAAAACAGATGTATACGTTATCAATTTGAACACTGAGATCTCGGGAAGAGAGTAGTGTGCAGGTGACTTACGAAAAAGATGTGCAAGGCCACACTTGAAACCTGACAAGTCTAGCTCAATTGCCTTCAAGATCTAAGTAACAAGTGCAACTAATAGTTATCAAACAAAATCCAGAATAATATGCATTTGAAGTTAATCTACTCATGATAACTGAAGAGTTTTACAAGAAGAAAACAAAGAGTTGCAGCCAACATACAAGAAGGTGCAGCACAATGGCAAACGAAGCTTATCCCATCTTTCGTGGGGTGCAAATGAGCCTATCTCACCTATTCAAAGCCTCCAGAAAATTCAAAAATTGATTTAGGGAAGGATCATTAGCCCACCGAAACCAACTATACAATCCAGAAAGTAATCTACTCCTTTTATCTTCAAAAAATCTCCTCTTGTGAGCTCCTCACACAGATCATAGTGAAAGAAACCAAGGTTCATGCATGATGCATGGAGACTAATGAGAGAGCCCTGTGGGAAGTGTTACGGTGACTGACAGTGCTGGACACAAAGTTCATGCTTTTGGGGGACCAAACTACAGCTATCTACCAATTGTAGCTAAGTTCTACCCTTTTAATATTCAAAGGTAACGTTATAGCGCAAAAGTTGGGCTGAAATGTTACAAGCACCGCCTAGTTGTGGTCTCTTTCATCGTCATAACATATATTTCAAAACTAACCTTCATTAAAAAGCTATAAATCTGTTTGTTCAGTCGTCTAATTGTTTTGCCTTAATCACTTAAATAATCACTTAAATAACAAAACTCTAGGTCAGAAAATCCTGGACACCTACCTCTCTTCTAGACTTCTTACGAAAGAGGGGTGAGCATTTAGCAATTAGGTCGGTCACATGACATGGTCGAGCAAAGGATGGCATATTACATATAAATATAGTCCTACATATACATAGTATAGATAGATATATGCATGGCCCAACACTTTCATAACCAAACATCTATCATGATCGCAGGAAAGTTCTATTCCTCTATCATAAGAAGTGTCTTCCTCTCACAACATCACATTTGATTTCATCTTTAAGTAGAACACCCATATAGACCTCATACGTCTTGTGTGACATTTTGGTTATGAATATGGGTTATGAAAATAAAAATCCATGTTTTTTTGTTTGCTATCAAGTCTGTTCTTATATTCAGCATGCCATCAACTAGTTGGCAAGTTCAATCTTGACAACATCGATTGAAAAAAATCAATTGATTACGGTTCTTTATATTGTTTAATCAACCTCAATGACAGAGTTGATTAAAGGTTCGTTGTGTTGCTAGAGCCATGGTGTATGGAAGTATCTGACATCCACCAAATTGATCCTTGGATACCAACTGAAACAACACAACTGTATCCATGACACCATGCTTAGAAACAACCACTAAACAACAACAATTAACCTCCAACCAAGCCCAATTAACTAAGGGCGGCTTACCTCCAGGCTCCAACCAAGCCGTCGGGGTAATTTTATTCATGTTTACCTGATAATGATTGTGAGACCCATTCCTTTCACAGAAAAGTTATTTAATTTATGTCGGCTTTCACATTATTTCCTGAAACTATAGGGATGTGTCTGTATGTATATATATATATATATATAAATTGTAAGTGCTAGTGTGCACGTCGAAGCGCTTGGGAAGTGCTAGTATATATTTAGAATATGTGTGTTATAAAAAGGGAAAACAGGGAACGCTTGGGTTGTTTGGGGTTTGGAGCTGTCCAGAGAGAGAGAGAGAGAGAGAGAGAAGAAGAAAGGGGTTCCCAACTCAAGTAAGTGCTCTTAATTTTCCTTCGGGTTCTGCAATTTATTCCTTGGTGAAGGGTTTGATTTTGGTGCTGTAGGAATACAAAAAAAAAAAAAATACTCCTACATACATGTTCTTATGTTTCAAGGTATCTTGCTAATTTAAATGGTCACTGATGTTAAGTACAAATAGGAAGTAATTTGTACATTTATTTGGGTATTGTGATGATAGAACTATGGTGAAAATAGACATGCATCCGTAGGAGTTTAAGAAGACAATTACCAATTTGATTTTGCTATTCAAGATGCGTACTAGAGCCTCGAATGTTGGCAATGGCTGCCTAAGTGGAATTTAATCTTGTGTGGTTGATCTTATGGTGGCATGTTTTACTAGTTTTTAGTTTAAATGCTGAAATTGTGCAATTGGAAGCTTAAACTGCATTTTTGAATGCTGAAAACTGCTAGTACGTTGGAAAAATGTAACCCACTTGCTGAAATTGAATTCTAATTGCTGGAATGGAATTGTCAATCTTAGTGCTGAAACTGTGACCTAAGCGCAGGAAATGGTTTAATTTTGCTGAACATGTGACCTTAGGCGCTCGAATATGAGTTTGTAGTTGCTGGAAATAAAAGAGAGATGTTGAATTTCACTAAATTAGTTGTTTTAGTATTGAAATTTGTCGAGAACAGAATAGAGCAAATAGTTTATTTTTATGAGACTAAAGTACTCATATGGGTGGATTGATGTACTCTATGTCAGGGTCAGAAGTGATGACGAGCACTGCGACTCCACATAGGGAGTGATCTCATGTTGGTACCTTTTTGCTCAGCCTCGAAGTGGGTGTACTATGTAGTTGTTTATAAGGGAAGAAGGTTTTGATATGTTGATTTGTCAATTATGCATATTGTGGTTTGGTTAAGCCTATGCAATATATTATACATAGCCTTAGTGGCGTGAATCTTATAGTCTTGGCAGCATGAATATTATAGCCTTAGTGGCGTGGTGAATAGCCTTAGTGGTGTAATGAATATGACCTTAGTGGCGTGATTAGGAATATTGCCTTAGTGGCGTTATGATTATTGTGCTGGCGACGCTATATTTGTGGTCGAGGGCCTATATATTCACAAGTGTTGATAGATGATGTCAATAGTCATTTGTTAAGCAGAATTATGTCATTCAATTCATTTTACAACACTTGTCAATAACCTTTTTTTCTTATTATGGATAAGCGCATTCACTGAGCATGTTGATAGCTCACACCCCACAGTGTTTTCTTTCAGGTGTGTGACAGCACATGAGTCCACTGCAGAGCCCAGATGAGATGTAGATAGAGTAATTTGGAGTTTTGACTCTTGTGGTTATGTAAATATTTTTGAGCTTGTTAATATTGTAAATATCTGTGGGTGTGGGTTTGTCTGGTGTGATAATTTCTATTTAATTTAAAGTTGGGCTTTATATGTTTGCCACGTGCCCACGTGGCTAGTACATTTTATAATTTGTTTGAGCGGGGCCACGGTGTGTATTGAAGGTGGTTTCTAGGATGGGGTGCGACAGTGATCATCCAACATCTACACTAGCTACAAAGTTAATAGAAACCTAGGAAGCACGGGTACCGGTACGGGGTATGGGTACGGGTACGCGTACGCGATACGGCAAAAACTTTAAAAAGTAGGGTACGGGTACGGTTGGGTACGCAACTATTAACTATGTTCCATTGCACAACATAAATAAAAAACCCATTTTACCAACAAAAAGCAACTAAATAATAAACCCATTTTTCATTTCTGACTTTCGACCTTCTCCTTCACTTCGTGAAGCCAGATTTGTAGAGAGGAGGGGAGGAAATAGATTGATTTAGTGGCATAGAAACTTTCGGCAGAGGGAGATTACAACAAGAGAGAGAGAGAGAGAGAGAGAGAGAGAGAGAGAGAGAGATTACAGAGAGAGAGAGAGAGAGAGAGGGAGAGTACAATGCGAGAGAGAGAGAGAGAGGGGTAACCAGTCGAAGAGGAGATGAGAGCTGCTTGTATGTATGTATGGCTGCTGCTCCTAATCTGATGAAACACACATCTGTTTGTGTTAAAAGATCGTTAGAATTGCACATGAACCCCTGAAGTTTCAATCTTTTTCATTAGGACCCCTTGAAGTTCTAAAATTTTTTAAAATAAACCCAAACATACCCAGCAAAGTACCCATCGGAGTACCCAGGCGTACCAAAGCCGTACCCGAAACAGTGCAAAAGTACCCAGTACATTTTTGCCGTACCCAGTACGTATTTTGATGTACCTAGTCGTACCCGTACCCGGTACTCGTACGACGACATTTTGGAGTACCCGTGCTTCATAGATAGAAACCCACCTTCGTTCCATTACCAGACTCCTATGAAAACATTGGAACAATAAATTACAATACCAACTTCCTTCTGGGTTATTAGGGCAACTTTGGAGCTTGGATGAGGGTATTTGCAGATTCGGGTGGACTAGGCATGTAGTCGGCGTAGGGTTCTGATGGGGGGTTCCCTTGGGCATTATTGCTTGCCAATGTTCTACTAGGGACTCATATCCTTGGCGCCGAGTTTCTCTGTTGTTGTTGCTACCATAGTGGAGGTTTGGTGGGGCTTAAGCGTATGAATTGATATGTGTCTTGTTGTACATGCGAATCATTAGTCTAAGAGGCTGTCTGTTGTTAGCAGTTTTAGTTGGATGTGGCGAGGCCAAGGGCGGGCCTGTCTGGAGGTGCAATTTGCACGTGTTGGCCTAGACTTTCTCCGAGCCGAAGTTCTCCCTGGCGTTGCCTTGCCTCCTTCCAACTATTCACGGAGCTAGCGGTTCCTTCCACCTCTACTCACCCGGGACTGTGTCACATGTGTGGCGGTATATATATTTATCTCTTCATATTTTCCCTTACTTATGTGAGGCAATCGACACTATCACCAATTAGATATGACCCTTTCGCACTGCCCATGCTTGCGTCCTCGCTGCCTATCTTTCCTTTGGGATAGCTAGGCCAACGGGAGGCGAGCACAAGCTAACCCACATTCCAAATGTTATGTACTCAAGACATTGTTGTTATTTAGCTACGCTGACTACTGTATGCATACTTATACCTATCCCGGCGGGATGTGCTGGGGAGTACGCACTTTTTGAGTATGTCCTTTGTAAGCTGTATATTCGCTTAACCTCTTTTAATTTCAAGTTGATTTACCTTAAAAAAAAAACTTCCTTAGAAACCCAAGTAAATAGAAAAAAAAATTAATTGCACGTCCAAAAAGAGTTCATGGTAACATTGGATGCTATCACACAAGACTATGATCCAAGTATATACTAAGCAAAAATTGATCTAAATATCTACTGATGCCAAAAACTGTGAACATCCTGATGCGTAGCCTTAGGGCATCTCTAGTGCACTACCTAAAAGAGTTCCCTAAAGTGCTCTAACTAGTTAACTAAGAAAAACTCAAAAAATGGTCTCTAGTGCACAAAAATTGACTCCCTAAATCCTAGGTGGCACCCCTCACTACCTAAAGTGCCCTAAGTGACTACCTAAATTTGGGGAGAGACTTAAGGAGAGAGAAAGAGGAGAGAGATAGAGAGAAGGGAAGGAGAGGAGAATTTTGTGGGACCACTTGGCACCCCTCACCACTTAAATGGGTCCCACTCTAAAAGAGAATGAATATTTTTCGGGAGGCCCATTAAAGTGCATTTCTTCTTAGCTGGCTAACTAAGGTCTTAGCGCACAAATAAGGACCCACATGTGCTTAGGGGTACACTTTAGCAAATATTTTTTAGGTAGTGCACTTAGAGATGCTCTTAGAGGTATTGAACTAGAGAAACAAGCACAAACCCATAAAAAAGGAAAGCTTTGCAGAAGGAAACAGCGAATTAGTCATACAAGTAAGATGCAGCTCAGGTTGCTTTGGGGATTCAGATTTAATAAGGGACCTATAGTTTTCGTAGTAGTTGAAGAAGGGGCAAATAATTTGAGTAGAAGGGGCAATTAGGAAGAAGATTAAAGCATTTCTAAAGAAAATCCAACAGATATCCAGGACGAGATTGTTTATCTTTTGGCTCGATGACTAAAAAAGTAGAAAGTAAAATATAAGGGAGT